>FLMG01002125.1:53653-93099 GCA_900088475.1 Hyphochytrium catenoides | reverse complement strand
GAACCTCGCTCTTTCACCAGTTTATCTAGAGTCTTCTTCGCTCTGTCTATCTCCCATTCCCTTTCTCTCTTTCTTTTCCGCATCTCTCTCCTTTCCCCCTCTCCCTCCTCTTCTGTCCTTGCCATGTTTGCCTCTTGAGACTGCGTGGGCTTCTTTTTACGGCTAGTAGATCTTCTTGGATGCCCATTCTTGAGGCACAAACGTACTGTTTCTATTAGAAGTAACCATCTGTCGTCTTCTGACTGAACCTCTCGGGAGGACTTGTTAAACTACATAGAAAGTTTGGGCGGAATAGTGACTCCTATATCCTCATCTGCTTCTGCGCCTACTTCTTCCTGAAATGATAGCTTTACATTAGTACCACAGAGAGCATCAGGTGCTCCTAGAAGAACCAGGGGCCGGATAGATAAGGGTCTTCAACAAGAGGTTGGGCAGCACGGGCTTGATGAATCGCGGAATAGTACTTACTAGGATCTGCTTAGGCTTTTTCTCAGCTCTGTCGGCACACATCTCTACGAAATCCATCGCAATTCTTTTCCGGGCAACCCATTGAGTCTAGTTGAAATGAACGTTACAAGTGATAAGAAACGAAGCAGATTGTGCAGAAGGCAACTGACTCTGTATTTGTCGTACTGCTTGACCGTCGCCTTTCTTTTGCCTGGCGACACTTGGACGCCTTTCGACAGAATGTCCACCTTGTTTCTTCTCTCCTTTACCTGCAGTTTGCGATGGCGGTCACATGAATCATTAGTCAACCCTTTTCTTACTTCTCAGCCCTTTGCGTAGCAGTTTCTACCACTCTTCGAACTTTTTGTAATGCTTACCAAGGATTCCAGCTCATCAAGTTTTCGCACTAGGTCTTCGTCTGTAGGTTGTGCCAGCAATCCTGACCGCTCTGCGCATTGATAGGAGAGAGAGAGCATGATGTCAAGGAGAGTGGGCGAACGGCCACCAGGATACAGCATTACGGCGTCACAAACGAGGTGAGATTCAGTCTTGAAACTCCCCGTAAATTCCTTCTATCAAGTCTTACCATTTTCTAAAGCCTTGGCTTTTGCAGACACCGTCTCCAAGTCTCTTGCAGCTTGCTGCGATATATCAGCATCCAGCATTATCTCATGTCCCTCTAAGTTTACGGTGTATATTACTTCATACCTCCAGCTTTCCATCCAGGGATGCCTGTTCTTCTGGTGCTAGATCAGGGTAATGGTCCTTTACAAGGGGTAAGATGCCCAGTTGGCCAGCCAGGAAGGGCAGACGACGATATGAAGAATCGCACCTGGTTGTAGTAATATATCTTGGCCTTTCCATAAACTTTTTCCTTGAGCTGGTTGCTATTAAGACGATTGTCGAAGATTTCCATATTTAGGATATAGTTAGCCATAGTTGAGGCTCACTTTACTTACCTCTCTACAAGTGAGTCGAGAGCCTTCTGAATAGCAGGTTTTGCCACCGCTTTATGAAGATTATCAAAGATGTTGAGCATGCTATATGGCCGGTTGGTCTGGGGATTGATTTGGGTGAGAACAGATAGATTTAGGTCCCAAACTGGTTGCTAGGACTAGGCGAGGCGCTAAATGCAGATCTCTAGCCAGCAGGAGGTCTGAACACATGAATGACGAGACGCTCCACAATATACCTTTCGCAGATAGTCGAGGACGATCTCTTGCGCTAGACGTACGAATGGAAGAGTCAGATCGGCTAAATTGGGAGCAGACACCAGAAAGGCACATACGTGTTCCCTTCAGAGTAGGAGTCGGAGGGCCCGCACTTCCTTTGCTCGCAGCCGCTTTCGATTGTTTGGTTGGCGTCTGCTTGGTGTTGCTGCTCTTCTTAGGCATCGCTTTCACGGCCGCAGCCTTCTCCTTGACTGTCTTGGGGGCAGCCTTTTTGTCCTTCTTTGTCGCCGAGCTTGGTACAGCTTTCTGCTGCTTGGACTTCGCAGGAGTCTTCTTTTTCTGAATAACTTCTTCATCATCAAACTATGGAGCTTAGTTTAGCAAATACTCGAGGGCACTTAACGAGATGTGTCAACATACATCCTCATCTTCCTCTACGGGATCATCGCTCTCCTCTTCATCTTTGAGATCATAATCTGCGTCCTCATCGTCCTCCTCTAGGCTAAAGTCGCTTCCGTTTGCATTCTTACCATTGTTGCCATCTGCGGACTAAAGCGTTAGGACACTCCATGGCGAGAACTTCAGGGAAGTCATCTCACCTACCGTTGTTATATTGCGTCGGCGACACCTCTTCGAAGTCCTCATCACTTTCTTCTTTGTAAGATTTCACCTTCGCTTTTCGAGCAGGGCCCATGCTTGACCTTAACACGCTCTCACTCGCTCTCTTGGCTCTTCGAAGGAAAATTCTGTCTGCGTGGTTTCCTCTCTAGTGCTTGATGAGAATATAGGCCAGGGATGAAAGGAAGTCAGAATGAACGCATATGGTAGCCCTCTAAGTAAGCCTGCGCGCTATCGTGAAGACAATCTATTGCAAATCTCTGTTTGGAGAATCTCTTCAATGACGCTCTTAGTCTCTATCGAGTTCTGCCTCTCCGGACCCACAAAACCAGCGGCGTGCATACCGGGAACACCTCCTTCCGGCTCAATCGCAATTTGGCAGGCGAGAATGGACTCCAAGAAGAGAGTGAAAAACGAAATTTCGTTCTTCCTCCCATTTTCGCGCCAAAATTTGCACAAACGCTTCCGAAAACCGAAACTATAACTCGAAAATAGATGAAAGCTTTGGGGCAGTGTATTTGTTGGGGGTGTTGGGTTGTGGACCTGGTTGTGGGCGTATTTTTGGTTAACTACAAGTACCTTTAGAATGTGTAACGACCTTTAACCTTCTTTACTTCCGTTTTGCTTCTGCACACCCCACGCCGACAGAAAATAACAAACTCGCCACAACAGTAGTTCTAATTGTAACTACTACTCGTACTAAATACTAGAGGCGCAGAGTGTTGAGGATCCTTGCACTAGCGGCGCTTTTATTTATTAGAGTTATTGGTACGGCACCTCGTCTCGGAAGAATTGTTGACTGCTGGGCCTTCAGGCTTCAGGCTTGTCTCTTCATCCAAGCTCGATCTGACAAATGGTAGATTTAAAGCCGTGTTGTCCCTATCATTGCCAATGCTGTTTAGAGAAGATGCGGAGAACCAAGGGTCTCTGTTGGCTGCTTGCTACTCGGAGGAATTGAACTGAGCTCTGCAAGCGCACTATGTCGACTCTATAGATTGAGTATGTCAAGCTGAACGAAGAAGATCAGGAGTTAGCGGGATGGTGCCTTGTCAACAGCTTTCCCCATCCTTCCTACTGCTTTTCGGAGCAGGGACGGCTGCCCTCTCACTGCTCCTAATGGGACAGAGTCCGGGTGTCCTAGCGTGTCCCAGAGGTGACAGCGGCCGAGGTCCAATCTGCAATGGACGCGGCAAGTGTGAAATGTACAACCGCTGTACATGCCATACTGGCTACGGGGGACACGACTGCTCGCGAAGTAGGTATTGACGCAATCACGTCCATTTCTTCATCCAATGCATGTTGACAATGATGCCCTAACCCTCCTACCGCTTCAGTAGTCTTCTGCCTTTCCACTGGTCATTTCCTTTGTTTTCCTCCAGGAGGAACTTCTACCTTACTCACGTCCTTGTCCAGTTTTGCCGAGCCTCGCCAAAGCCCCTGTCATTCCTCATCAACTGTCCGTTGTTAATCCCCAGAGTTGTGCCCAAAAGGTCCACAGCAATTGACCTTAGGCATAGTGGTAGAGGAAGAGTGTTCAGGAAGAGGCATCTGTAACTACCAAACCGGGAGCTGCACATGTCATCCTTCCTTCACTGGCAGCTCTTGTCAGAGAGGTGGAGAGTCTTTCGAACACGTTTACCACCATCCCGCAAGATTATGCACCCACTTCCTTCTCATCTGTTTGTCACGACCAACAACCTATCTCTGTCTTTGTCTCTCCTCTATCCTCATGAATCCCCAGGACCATACTTTTCGATAATCTTTCCATGACTTCATCCTCTTGCTCTCATCGCGAGTCCTGCTGGTTCATAGCCTCACATGTTCCTCTACCTGGCAGTGCGTTGTCCTGAAAACTGCAGCATGCATGGAGACTGCGTCAATCTGGGCAAGTATGTTCAGAAGTATGGTTTTACGGACGAGGCGCAATACCAGTGGGATCACGAAGTCATATATGGCTGTGTCTGCCATGAAGGGTTTACTGGGGCAGATTGCTCTTTAGGTACGTGCCATCAACTCTCTTGGCCCGCCCTAAGGTATACAGGCTCTTTGCCTGCGAACGACGTCAGAGTCCTCCCTCTTGGTCCAGAACATGGCCATAGAGTTCCATAAGTGCTGGGCTCTTCTTATTCCAAGGTTCTGTGTAGGGATATGTCCAGTGGGTTTAGACCCTTTCAGCTCTGGAGTTGCTAATGAGCTACAGGCTATGACGTGCCAGGCGACCGGCGGAACGTTCAAGCTGCGGTGGAAAGAGAAGGAGATTATTGTCGAGTCTTCGTATTCTCCCACGCAATTGGAGCGTAAGCTAAAGGTTCCTTCATTTTATCTCTTTATAAATAGCTCATGGGTTCTCCTTTGTCGTTTACCTTCTGTAGACACACGTCTCCCCTTGCTCTTCGCATACCCCTCCTTCGTTTATAAGCCGAACGGCCTGCCTCTATCATCAGTTTGTTGACATCCATTATTTCTGACTGAATTTTCTTCTGTCCGCAAAGAAAATAGCTGGGGAAGACATTAGAGTACGGAGCCATCTTCCAGACAAGTCCATCTGCAGTCTGGCCCCTCACCTCAACCCTGTCCAAATCGAATTTTTGTCAGCATATGGCAGGTTGGCTAACCTCCTACAAAAGATATCTTGACATTTTCATAGCTTACGGTCCCTTCTCCTTAACTCTCTTCCCATCGCCTTTAGTCTGTTGCTCCAGCCATTCTCGTCACTGCTAGAGTGGTTCTCGCCCACTGTGGACTAACTCGTCACTGCCCTTTTTATAAATACAGGCAAGATCCAATCTTGGCTCAAGATATAAACCTTCAAAGTCCAATTGAGCAGCCAGTTCAGATGGTCTATGGCGGAGACATCGGTCCCGGAGGAGGGCTCTCTTCTCTTGGAGACAAGGTCGCCTCAATATGCTCTGGGAGGGGTATATGCGACAGAAAAACGGGAAGATGTGAGTGCTTTGCTTCGCCCGACTTCATCTTTGTATCAAGCAACGGAAGAGGTGCAGAGGGAAGCAGAAAAGACTGTGGCGCAGCCATTAAGAAGGCTGGGAAAGAATATGTCTCAACATGCCCAGGTGAAATAGTCTGTAGCGGTCACGGTTACTGTTTGAATGATCCGACTTACGGCTGTCGGTGCATGGAAGGATGGACTGGAGCCGATTGCTCGGAACGTAAGTCGAAGGTTGCGACCCATATCCATCTGATCATCTCTTTTGTAGATTCTGGGATACGCACTAATCCCTTTCGTAAACCGCCACCCAGCTCCCTGAAACTCTAGTTTTTCCAACATCGGTCCTTGCTGACTTCCGATGTTCCACCTTCTCAGTGTTCGTCACTCCCTGCATACCAAAACATTATGTGTACCATCCATGTATACGCTTGTATGAAAAGTCCCTTTCTGAGAGATTGGTCAAGGAGGTTGCAGCCCGGACAGTTAGTTCTATGTTTTAATTTGCTGTGCTCCCACGCTTAGGGATGTGCCCGACCGGTTGGCCATGGTTTCCGGCGGGCGAGCAAGACTCGCCTGAATCCCCGTACTGGAACATATTGCCCATTACAGTCCTCAGGTCTGGCGGACAGCCACGGTTAACTGAGTGCTCCAATAGAGGGCTGTGCGACAGAGTATATGGTGTCTGCTCTTGTCAGCCGGGCTTCACCGGCGCAGCGTGTGAACAATGTAAGAGCGTGGTCTGATGACATTGTCAGATAGTTGCCGCTTCAAGCGGCCTATGGTGTACTCCTTGCTAGGAAAGGAGGATAAGGATTGGCTGCTTCTATATTGCCGATAATCTCCTTTCAACTGCATTTTTTCACCTATAACTACCTGCCAGAAGCTGACGATGACTATTCGCTGTGCCTTATTGTAGTGACCATCTGTCCTCAAGATGGCAAGCAACAATGCAGTGGCCATGGCAACTGTGTGACGCTAGATCAGCTTGTCCATGGAGTTGATGCCGGCACCTTATGGGAAATTGAACAATCGCCGCTTGAAAGCTGGCAAAGGAAAAGATTCGGTCCTCGGATCTCTGTATGCCAATGCGATAGGGGCTACTCGGGTTACGATTGTTCCGTAAGAGAATGTCCCAGAGGGCATGACCCCTCTCGGTCAAAAGTAGGAGAAATACAAGTCTTCCATTGTGCCGCGTCTGGGGGATCGTTCACCATTTCATACCGAGGAAAGACTACGAGGTCTCTTCCCTTTGATACCAACGCAGAAGCGTTGCAGGAGGTTCTAAATGAGCTTTCAACCCCTGTGACAGTTTCGGTCTCTCCCTCCTCCTCGGTAGTTTGTGGCCCAGGAACCATAGTCACCGTGCAATTCAGTCCTGATGAGGGAGATGCACCCTCACTTACGATTGACGCTTCTTCTCTTCAACCTCCGCCCGGTTATGTGGAGGGAGCAAGTCTTATCAAAGTTGCTACTGACGGAGATAGCTTACACGGCGTCGTATCGGTTAAGGGATTGGGGAAGGAAGAGTGCTCTGGTCGAGGAGCATGTGACAAGGAAAGAGGTCTTTGCAGGTGCGATGAGGGCTATGGGTCAAGCGATGGCCAAGGAGATCCAGGTCCAAGAGGAGATTGCGGCTACCGTCATGGCAAGACATCTGCCGTTGGGCTAAAAGCCTAAGTAAGGTAGAGGATGGCAGCGCTAGAGTCCGATTCTTAATGGCCTCGTTGGATTCTTGGGTGGTTCCGACCTCTAATTGAGAAGGCCCGTTCTACTGCATGCATCTGACAGCCGCTTTTTCATCGCGATTTATAATAGTCTTCCCAGCCCCTCCAGCAGCTATCTTCCCATGTTGGTGTTCAAGTCTGACTTCCCTCTTCTTCCCTCACCTTAGCCCGGCTAGCGAGTACTGTCAACAGGTTTGGATGGCTGTCTGACTGCTTGCTTCCTTATTTATTAGGCGATCGGAGAACGTTATGTGAAGGTCAGGGCCCCCATTCCTTCAAAGCACTAGACTTAGAGAGACAAATAAGCTCGAGTTATCGGTCACGTCTGCCTATGCCTTTGTCCGAAGTTCGTTGGGATGTAACCCCTATATAGCCCTTGTCCAGCATTACGCTGCAAGGTGAGGAACGTCGCGATGCCAGGCTTCTGCTGTCCGCCAAGAAGGAGGGCTTCTCCCAAGAAATAACGAGAGAACTGATTTTCTTCAAGATGGAGAGCTCTTTGCAGGTCTTTCGTTGCCTGGTTGTACAGCTTCATCTAAGTTTGTGGAGACACCAGCCAGCTTAGTTTTGGCCCGAACAGGCAGAGCCTTGACGAGCAGTACAAAGGCTTGAAATAACGAGTTATGACTAAAGACGAACGAGCACATTAGGATTTGTTGCAAACTCTAGCAAAAGGACTACCTCTAGATACGCCAGGCCTCGTGTCGTAAGCAGCACCGATAGAGCCTTCCGAGAGCTCTTTTGGCTTACTGATCCTTGGAGCTCTTCATTGACCTAGGATGCACGATTTCAAGGGGGTGTCACGGTAAGGTTATTTAAGTTCCAATGAGAGCTTGAGCGCCAACAAAGAATGAACAAGTCTTGGGCCGAACGTCTCTTGGCAAATAAAATGAGGCATAAAGTGCATTATACTGGCATGGGTAGTAGAACTATCGGGTGCCCACCAGTGCAGAGCCCATTACCTGACGAGCCGCTACGATTGCAGCACTTGTTATTGAGATGCTCTCTTCTGGAGCGGATGTTAAATAACGAATGGCCCTACAACAGACAGGTATTCATTTGTAAAGGCTCATCGAGACCAGATCGTTGACGATGGAAAAAAAGGCACTTAGAATCCGCTTCTAGTAGTAGAAGGAGGGCCCTCTAAGTTCTGCAAGTCAAGACTGTAAAAGGTGCTCTCACCTTTCGTTAGCAGATATGACCTTCTGAACGATAAGCCTCTCTTTCAATGAGGTTGCCCATTGGTCTGCTAGAAGTAACGACCGTGCATTCCTAGCGGGGAACTGTGGAGTGCCAAGACTCTCCTTCACCCTCACTACCTCCTCCAGCGCTTCAGCCACCTTGTCAAGGGCGAAAAGAACCCTTGCCAACATGGCACGCGCCTCAAAAGATTCTTCGAACTCCAAGAGAGAACGCAAGGTCGCTGCTGCGTCCGATCTGCGTCCCATTTGCGTTTGGTACCGCGCCTTCTGAATTGTTAGATAGCGTCTTGCAGAGACTTCTGTTACGTCCTGCAACCGCATAAGACGTTTAAAGTTCGGAGATGGTACTCTAACACGGGATACACTGGTGGTCACGCCGACTGTGGGATCACGACAACGTAAATTTCAATTACCTTTAATAAGCTTTCTATTATTTCCAGCACCTGCTTAGGCTGGACTTGGGGCCTATTAAGAGAGAGTGACAGGACCCCTCGTTGAGAACTACAAGCCTCTCCTGTTTGCCAGCTAATCTCGCTTACCTGTTCTCGACATGGCGATCACTGGGCTCCAATATACGTGGCGCTTTTGTCACGTCAAAGTTAGATTGCTCTTCGAGCCGTTGATCCAAGCGGACCTGAGCAGGAAGGAAGAAAAAAGACCTGGGCCATGGATACGTAACGAAAACTAAAGTAGCTCTCGCACCTTTTGTTCTTCAGCTGCTGGTGAAAGCTTTCCTAGCGGTTGATCTAACTCCTTTGGAGGTGCTGGAAAGCCTCGAGCGACCTCTTTGTTGGCCCAACTGACGACCATTTCGACATACTTTTCGAAAACTTCCCCTGTCTGTTACCATTAGCTTTATCGCATGATCACGAGCGACGACAAGGCCACAAATGGCAAACGCTTAGAAATGCAAACATGCCCTACCGCGACGTAGCCGTTCTTGCTTGTTGGCCCTTGGCGTACCTGGAAATGCGATTGATAAAGGTCACTAGAGTATGCCAAATTCGTTCATCTTCTTAGACACCAAGTATGTCTCCTGCTCTATTGAACCTTTCACTCTTCCGAAGCTCTCTCTCAGCCCATGGGGCTTAGCTTACATTATTATAGGGGTTTCCAGCTGCGCTGTCCTCGAGACGCCGACTCCAACCTCTTCTCTCTCGTTCTTGGAGATATCTGCTGTAAGTCTATCACAATTCGACTTAGCGTATGATGACGAATGCTGCGATGAGAAGATTGGTGACTGACTCTTTGAACTACGTCCCTATTTGACGCTCTCTCGAGTCCCCTATGGAAGATTCTTTCTGCCTCCTTGTCATTGCCAGCAAGAAGCTCATGCTGAGCCCAAGCAGTCCATAGTTCTGTCTCAGATGGCCATTTGGTGGTTGCTAAGGAACTCAATAAGTCTGGGTGGTGGGAGAGAGTCTCAAATGGAGTGAGAATAGAACTATCCCAACCTTCCATAAAGATACCGTAGCCGACGGTTGTGTTTCCATGGTAATATTCTATGTCCGACATAGCCTACGAGGAATTAATAAGGCTTCAGTTTGACGCACATTTCAAGGCTGCATTATACAGATCGCTTACCATCATTAGGGACCGCCGTTTCGCAGGAAGCACCCGCCACAAAGCGTCTTGATACGTCTTCCTCGCTTCCTCTATGCCGGCACATCTAGTCTCTAACTCTAGTAACGCCTACGAATGAACTAGGAGTAAGAATTGACCCTACTTTATTTCCCTGTCTCAGCACATTTACCTTCCATAGCCATACAACCGAGGGAGAAGATGCAAGGCATTCCCTCAAGGTCGCTAGGGCCGGCTCAAAATCTGTGGCTCTAAAATCCGCGAGTGCCAATGCCTAAAATGGACACTTATACATGGCTCTGAGGATGTCTTTTGTAAATGAAGACGTACCGCCTTACCAAAGACGTCATCTGGGTATAACTCAACCAGACATTTCAGAAGCCTCCTGCCCCAGAAAGCGCAGATTAATAAGGTGAAATACGTTTGGGTACCACCGTCATTTCATCTACTTGCCGTGCACGGTCAAGCCTGCCATCTCTGAGCTCCAAAAGCGCGAAGGCTTATGCAAGTATCAAGATATAAAAGTAGTTAGTACACGGCTCGCCGCCAAGCAAGTCTTGGATTCCCAATAAGGACGGACTACGTTTCTAGGGCTCTAGGGATTTCACCCACGTGCGGGTAAATACTCAGGCAGAGAGACTGCGCGACTAGCCGAGAGTGGGATTAAGGGATGACACTAGTAAGACAAAAGTGGGTGGCTGACGAACGAGAACGCAAGAGTTTACGAAGAGCGCAATTGCCAGAGCTTGTTTGTACCTTGAAGTGCCTGAAAGTGTGTGGGATGGAACTTGAGCACTATGGCGAGGTACTTTCGAGCCAAGTTTGGGTTATGATCGCAGAGTTCAATCCTTGCCAAGTCCTAGGTGGTTCACGACAAGTTAAAAGAAGTTTGCCACGTCCACAAGAAGCCCTCCACTCTATTTTTCTGTTTCGCGTTGGGCCTACATCTCTTCTCGCTCAACATTTTCTTCATTGTGGTCTCTTAAAGGCCTTACCATCCATATTCCGGCGCTTCGAAGATTGATGCGACTAGCCTGCCGTAGCATAGCTCGAGCAACTTCCAGATTACCTGTTTTCGCCTCCTGTACGATGAAGGTAAGGGAAGAAGAGTAAGAAAATGGAAGGAAGGGGAGGTCCTTATACATCCACTGGGAAGAGGCCGTCCACAGAGGATAACAAGTTCCATCGATCTCATAGCGGAACTATTGTCAACCACATACAGTCAAGCCTGAGTTGGAGAACAAGAGAGGGGAGGCTTCCATCATCATACATGCTGTGCCCACTTTCTCCACAAGGTAAGGCTCTCTGGAAATTCTCTGATAAGCTGGCGGTAGCGTGTCCTTGCCTCCGTAATAGGGATACCTTGGAAATAGAGGTTCTCCTCCTTCAGCAGTGAAGCAACCTCTGCGGCGTGCCTATCTTCTTCCGCCTCCGTTTCATGTTCATCTAGGTCCAGAAGATCTCCGCGGTAAGGCTCATCCCATCCATCCCAGATGACCTCCTTCAGTGTCCTAGACGCTTGTTTCTGACATATCGCAGTGGTAGGGGCACCGTTGGAGGTAGCGGTGGAAGGGAACGGAGCATATGTAAAACACCAAGTTTTGAAGGAGCTGGGACGCGGCAAAGTTTGGGTTGAACACGGGTGATGGGCCTTTTCTAAGATCCCTTCTGAAAGCAAGGCTCCATTCAATCGTGACACTGCGGGGAAACCACGCTTCTTTGTCCGTTGACCATGATGATAAAAGGTCTGCCGGTTACAGATAGAGTGAAAGTCTCGTTTTGCAAAACGCTCCCATCCTCTAGACCTCCGTTCGGCAGGGTACCGGGATGCAAGAGCGCGAAAGCCCAGAACTTCTATCTGAAGCTGAAAGACTCCGGCAGCCTTCTCAACCTGCATTGGAGCAAGCTAGTGACCTTCGTCCGGCTCGTTGCGAACCTGAATCATCCTCCACCGTTCTCCCTACCCATACAAGCACATCCTCTCATAGTGAGCGTTTAGATGACAATAACGGATAAACATTAACCACAGCAGGGCCTATTTAAGCTCCAATGCAAAGAGTGTGACGGCAGTCTGCAGTCTTGATCCTTGCGCGTCATTGCGCTTTTTCCAGAGTGACAGGCTTCTACAAGAGGCTGTGGTATGAAGATCAACACGTGATTCACACACCTTGCTACCAAACTCACTACATCATGACCTCCCACTAATACAGTCAAAGCAACAGCTTACTCAACTCTAACTCAGAATCATTGGGCACAGTACTCTATCATCAGGGAAGTGTGTGAGGTTTTACGAATCTCGTTTTCTGATCTTCTTATTCAATTCAGATCTCTTAAGTGTCTTTATCGAGACGATCGGTCAAGGTCATTTACGAAGATTCTGTTGAGAGCGCACATGTCTTTCTATTGACCAACAATGGGGAAAAGGAAGCTTAGCAACGGCAATGAAGAATCAGGAGCGGTGAAGGGTAGAAAGCTTGATAGCGTCAAAAGCATTGGACCAGACGTTGCTCACCTTGAAGATGGCTCAGACACAAAGAAGTCAGTCTTCTCAGGAAATTATGGCAGGTACACCCAATCTCTGTAGCCCAGCTAGTCAACGAGGGCAAACTGAAGTATATCTTCTGCAGGTATTACGGGTACAGGTTAGGGAAGGGCAATCCCGCTCTGTTGCGAGACCCGAGAGTAGGCTGCTTCAAAATCAGCTGGTTCAAGGGCAAAAAGTGTTTGGATATCGGCTGTAACACAGGCCTCGTAACACTTCAGATAGGTACATCACTGAATCTTGTCATCTATGATACCGTCGGTCTGTCTCCGAAGAATACATATCGACTTCCGCGGCAAAGTTGGTCTCTAGCAGTATTGGTACTGATGCGATCTTCTGCACCTTTACCTTTGCTTTTATTCCGAACATCAAGCAGCTCGAGAGCTACAACCCCGTTATCTTGTTGCCATTGATGTGGACAGAGACCTCATAAACCGTGCTCGGTCTGTGGTGCGGAAGCTTGAAGAAAGGCGCTTTGCGACAGCTGCCGAGCTCAGGTACGAATAGTAGTCCTCAGGTTCATTGAACAAGACCTGTGTCGACCCTTTGGTACTGTCTTTCCTGCTTTCGAAGTTCTATCTACGGCATCGGGCTCCAACACTCCCATCCTATCCTCCAGCATTTGCATCTAAGCCATGCTAAATTGCTTCTTTCTCTGTGCTCATAGCGTTATTGGTAATGGTCTCACTTTCACTGCTGCAAGGGTAGGTTTCCCATGCTGCTAATGTCTGTGCAGTTCCTGCTTCTCTGTTTTGCACAAGCGTAACGTTATTATAGACACCAATTTAATTTCTCTGACAGGGCACCGAGCAAACTCCCTACGGACTATCCATTCAATGTAGTCTTTAAAAGAGAGGATATTATTTCTGGCCAGCATCAGGGCTTTGCTTATGACGTTATCACTTGGTACCGTTACCCTTTGGTCGGCGCTTACTGGACTACTCTGTCACGTCTTTGACATTGAATTAGAACTAATCTTTCATCACTGGTGCAATGGTAGCTGGTTATCTTTGCTCTGGTGCCTCACCACAGTCATTGACCGTCCGTAGGCTGGAGTCTCGGTTCCGACATTTCCGCAATGTTCCAAGAGTGGATCGCCTAACCTTTCTTCTGTTAACACAGTCTTAGTGTCACAAAGTGGGTCCATCTGCAGTATGGCGATGAAGGGATTCGAGCTCTCTTTAGAGAGACTTACCAGCTCCTTCAACCAGGAGGTCACCTTATATTAGAGCCCCAGCCATGGAAGTCCTATAAGAAGAAATATTCCCTTTCTGAGGTAAGACGTAGTCAACTGGTGACATCCGGTACAAACAGAGAGCAGGCTCAGAAGGGTCTCTTTTCTCTGCTGCTACGTTGTCCTCCGTTAGCTTTGATGTGGGGAGTGTATCATTACCGAGTGTTGGGAGCTACATGAATTGTCTTCTCGTAGGCACAGAAACAGAAAGCCCCTGTTGCCTTGAGTCATCTTCTCCTTTTATGTCTTGTATCAGGTTACCAAAGAGAACTTTCATAAGATCAAGTTACGACCTGATCAGTTCCCAAACTTTCTGGTCAAGGAGATTGGCTTCAAAACCATGCAGAAAATCGAGCCGCCAGACACGGAGACTAAGGGCTTCAGAAGACCTATTTATGTTTTCACCAAGTAGCCAAAACCCCGAACGAAGAGTGAAGACCTAGAACCTTTACTTGATGCGAAAGCTGCAAAATGGGTACGCTTTACTCAGAAGTGAATGAAGATAGATAGTACCTCTTCTACAGCTTCAGAGTTTTCATGGATCCTACACTCTTATGAGTTACCTTTCAGTAAGAGCTGCATGTGGTCAGGCTAAACCAAGAGGTAGGGACCCTATAGCTTACGACTCATACATGATTGAGGCCAAAAGGACCCAGTGTGCACAGGGGCGACGACCTTCTGACTGCGGGAAAGCTTAGCAGGGAACAGGTAGTTGGAAGGGCGGGACAGTAGTAGGGCTTTACGTTTGAACTTGCTGACTCTTCCATCCAGTGTATTACTAATAAATATGTCATGATTGGTCGGAGGTGTGAGGCGTCCAACGCCGCCCACTCTCCATCTCAGGTGCACAACCTTAGCAGAAATTATAGAGCAATACGCAATATCACTGGCGGCCTTATAAGATCATCTGTGACCGAGCTTTCTCAACGCGTTCCTAATATGACGGATGTGCTCTAGTGTGTGCTCGCTTGGTTCTCGACCAAGAGCCTTCTCTCGCTTGACCTCCTGTTGGGCCGTGGCTAACATGTACAGAAGCTCCTCCTTTGCCTCCTCTTCATCAGCGTTTTGTCTATCCCTTCTCTGCCTCTCTTCCGAAGTGAGGATGCTTTCATAAGGCCGCTTGTAGCTGATGTCAGCTGGGTTGTGTTTTAGGAGGCCCAGAAGCCTATCTTCGAGCTCAGAGACGCGGTTTCTATATACAACGAAGGATGTTGCGAAGGGGCACTCTGTTAGAAATGGCAAGAGAGAAAGAAGCGGACCAATATAATGATGCAAGCACTAGACAGACAATGGCGCGGGCGCTAGCCGTGTGGGACTGCACACGGCGTTAGAGATAAGATGGTTGGAGACCATTATCGTCGAATTGAGTGGTTATCCGAGACCCATCAGTCGCAGAGAAAAGGTGAACATAGATAGTTGGGTAAGACGTAGCAACGACGGTCTTGATCACGAGATGGCGGGCGGGCGGAAGCTGAGGTTCATGACATAGCTAACCTGAGATCTTTTTCCAGCCTAGCAAAGTTCTCGTCCTTCATACGCTCAATCTCCTGCAGTTGTCTTTGTCTCTGGGTCTGCTGCCTCTGCAGCTGCATTAGCCTTTCTAATACTTCAGCTGCTTCTCGCTGTGCAGCTTGTCTTGTCTTCTTCTCATGGAGCTCCTTCACTTCTGCGTCCCGCAGAGCGAGGACTAGTCTTTCGTGGGAGGTTTGGTACCATCTTTGGAGTTAGAGATTGATACAGATGGTCAGTATGGCAGCAGTCACAACCTTTATTGGCAGAGAGAAAGCAAGAGCGGCTTCATTGCACTGACGAACCTGTTTTCCTCTGCTAGCCTTTCAATCTTAGCCTTCATGGACTCAGTGTCTGATAGCTCCGCGATATGCTTCAAGGACTATTTTAACGTAACAGTTCAGAAAATGAGAGCCGGAGGAGGCAGCCACATGAGGACCGTGGTCTTTGGCTTCGAACTTTCTCGGAAGACGCACCTGATCCTGGAGCCGACGCAGCTCGGATTGTAAGGAAGAGACCTCTATCTTTAAATGCTCCCTTTCGCGCGATACGGAAGCTAGGTATGCATCCCACACCGAGGGACCATGGAACCGGATTGTGCAGCAGAGTGTATGATATCGTCACAGTAGGTCGAATAAGAGACACTAGAAAGACGGAAGAGCTCACCTAAAACCTGTGTCTGCTCCTTGAGCAATGACTTGACCTTGACCAGCTCCCCACCTTCTCCTTGGAGTCGTTCCCTCGCTGTCTTGGCAGTCGTCTCTGCCGCTGCCACTTCCGCAAGCAACTTATCTATGTTCTTCTTGCTATCCTCTCTCTCCAGCGTAAGCCTTTTTGACATCTTTTCCAGGCTTTCCTCCATTTCTTTCTTTAACCTCTCTGTTTCCTCTCTATGTTCTCTCCTTTCTCTTTTTAAATCCTTATCCAAGTTTAAGCGCTTCTGTTCCGATGATGCTAACGCCTCTTGCACTGTTGCAGCAGAGACGTCCCTATCTCTCCAACTCGCTTCCAACGCGGCGCATTTCGCTAAAAAGAGAACAGGAGATGCCGGCAGATAGGGAAGCAGACAGAGGAGGGCAGGATCAGCATGGCTTACGCGAAGCGCAAGTGGAGGTGATTGGACAAAGAAGCTGAATAACGAGAGGCTGCAAAGAGTATGAATACTGGGTCACACTGACACCAAGTAAGCGAAACAGCAGCAGGGGAGGGTGTAGATGAGACATAGCTGGCGACACGGACCTTCTAAATCCTTAATGATTGTGTCCTTTGCTAGGTGACCCTCCTCATGCTTTCTTATTCGCTCTTTATGCTCAGCAACCTGTTGCTCAAGCTGACGCAATGAGTTCTTACAGTCTTCCAGGACGTGTAGGGCAACTTCATGATCATCCTGGTACCGCTGGCGTTGTACTCGCTCGTTCAAGTCTCTCTCTTCTTTCTCTGCCAGTTCCCTCTTTAACTTGCTGTTTTGCTCTCTCATGGCGGTAAGCTGCTCACGTAGAGAATGGAAGAGCCCATCATCGTCTTCAGCCCCGGTCTGGCCTGACCCACTCAATAGACGAAGAGTATCGAAGGAGCGATTGCTCATTGAGGGCAAGTGGAAGCTCACCTCTGATGGAGGAGTTGAGGTGGTATGGGTTGCGTCAATAGGGGATGAATCAGGTCGAAACAGAGGATCCGCTCTGTTGACTTCCCCTGTTCCCGCCCTCCATGGTTGTTCTCTTTTGGCCTCGAACTTCTGATGGTATTCAAGCTCCACCGTCCTTTTCTGCTCTTGCTCTTGCAGCGAGGAAATGTGGCTTTGCAGTCGCTGTATCTTCACTGATTCTTGCTCTTTTTCGAGTTGCATTTCTTGAATGGTGTGACGAAGAGCGTTGAAATGCAGAGAGATGGCGTCAATCAGGCTTCCGGCCTCAGTCCCGTACCTTTGATTTACTCCTTCCTCTGACTTAACAGTGGGAGAAGATGCCCTATGGTCTCCGGCACTGAAAGGAAGGCTTTGATTAAGTTTCATCAGTTTTTCTGTCACGCTCTTCATCTCTTCCTTCTGCCTGTGTAAAACGCCCTGGGTTTGGCTGATGTCAGCCATCAAGCTTCTGATGTGCTCATCCTTCGCTCTTAGAAGATCTTGAAGCGCTGCTTTTTGCTTCTCTTTGGCCTCCAAGAGAGCTATTGATTCTCTTATCCTAGTCTCCTGGCTCTCCCTCTCTCCACGCAGCCGCTGGACTTCAACGCGAGAATGCTTGTGTTGTTCTTTCTCGCTTTCAATTTCTTCCTCCAGTTTGTGCTTAACTTCCAGAATGGACATAAATGCCGTTCTTAGGTGTATCAACACCGGCGAGGGAGGTAGTTTGGATACAGAAGCAAGGGGCAGTTCCAGAGCTTGGCAGAGGGCGACGATGTGATTGGTGCATATGCGCAGCTCGGAGCCGTCAATATCACCTACTACCTGCTCCAACTAGGGCCAAAACGGCAACAACGGTAGAATGATTAGTTATCCCTAGCCACGCACCACGCGAAACTAGTGAAGGTAAGGACATCATACCGAAAGATAAAAGGGCAAAGACTCACGACAGAGGAGGTACTAAGTTTTACATCCTACACAGATTTTGTTGCTGACCTCTTCTAGCCTTCTTGATGCAGCCTGTGATGATTGAAGCCTGTCCTCCAGCATTTGAATCTTCTCCTCGAGGTCCGTCGTCACTTCTTTCATAGCTGCATTATGCTCAGCTTTCTGCTGGGCTTCACCCTTCAGCCGTTCCATCTCCTGGCAATATTCTTCGATAACGTTTGCCTTAGCTCTTTCGGCGGCTTCCGCTCGCTCCTCTGGATCAAAGAGTCAAGCCGATCGGACAATCAGCTGGTTAGTGGTTATTGACAGACTTCAACAACTTGTTTGAGCGATTATTCCTGCCCCTCCCCTTTCTTCACCATCCTTCCTCATCACTGTTGCGTCCAGCTTTAGGTCTTAGTCAAACCCAATCCTTGCCTTCTAACTGCATCACAACAAAGCATCTACTCTAGAATCCTCCTGTTACCTGCAAGTAACAGCCGAGTTGAGACTTCAGACAGCTCATCAGCTCTGGCTTTCAGCTGTAACACATTATGACCCTTGGAGAGCTCGAGCTCTTTCTGCAGCAACTGGCACTTTGACCTCTCCTCCTCTTTCTTCTTTTGCTCCTCCGCCAGCTCCGCGAGGGCCTTTTCGAGCAGCATGGATGCATCTTTCTGGACCACGCGAAGGCGTTCTTCTGTCTCTAGAAGCTGATTGCGAAGTTCATCATTCTCGATGGAGAGCTTGGCGATTACTTCTTGCAGGTCTTTTTCTCGGCACGTCAAGCTGTCTTGTAACTCCACGATCCTGTTTTGAGATTCGTCGACTTCTTGCTTCAACTTTAGCACCTGGGTTTGGTCAAAATCAGGAATCAAGGAATCAAAAAGGATATCTGCAGTATGGGGAAGGGAAGAGATTCAGGGCCAGAAAAGAGTAACACGATAGCGAGGCTTATGCGCTCCGACAATATTGAACATCAACGCAACGGGGCTGTTCAGGAGCTATTAGGGTGATAAATCGAAATGAGCTAATGCAAACATTTTGAGCACAAGGGAATAAATTCATCTTAACCTTTTCATTGTCATCGCTCCTGTCCGCAAGCTCTTGTAAATAGGTCTTGGCCTGTTCTACTTGAGCGAAGAGCTGCTGCCTGTAACAAGAAGTGATGTAGCGGCCAGAAAGGGGACCAGCAGACCGTGAGAAGACACCTAAAAGGGCAACCACTCTCGAGTCTTTTGCACCCGCAAGAGTGATGTAGCGGTTCTGACTGAAGAGAGAGTAGAGTCCAGAGGTACGGACCTTTCTGCGTGCCACTGAACTTCTCTCTCCTGCAGCTTGCTCTCTGTCAACTTCGCTTCAGCTTCATAGAGCTCGTGACTAGACTTAATTTTCCACTCCAAAGCTGTAATCTCCTCATTCTTGACATTAGGGAATATAAAGTGAACGAGCATTTAGATGTCATGGGAGCATCAAGGCAGCACAAGAGCATAGGGACCTCTCGGCCTACCTTTTTCTCAAGCAAGATTCGACTTTCTTGTCTCAGCTGTTCTATCTTCTCCTCTTGCTCCTTTTTTATCTCCTCTCGTAGCTTCTCTTCACCTTCCAACCTCTTCAGTCGTTGCTGCCTGCAAACCACGACAAGAACTCAGTTTAACGCAATAGGAGAGACCACAAGCTGCAGTGAACCTTTCTAAGGAGGCATCTTTCTCTTCTGAAGCTGCAAGTTGAGCGAGCTGACTTCTCAGGGCCTGAACCTCTTCCTCTGCTTTGGCCTGAGTTTCGTCCCTTTCTACTTCTGCTAGTCGTAGCTTTTCCTGTAGAGCATATTCTTTCTCTTTTGCCTCTTCTGCGCTGTTCGCTACCTTCTTAAGGTGCTCTAGCTCTTGCTGGAGTCTTGAATGACTTTGGGAAAGCTCCTTCAGCTGAGCCGAGGGCACGGATATCTAGTACCACTATGAGGAGGCTAACCGAATAAAGCCATCATTAGACCTCTGTTACCTGCTCATGCGCCGCCTGGACTTCCGCTTCATTGTTGTCGCTTGTGTCCTCTTTTGACGTCTGTATGTGGAAGAAATAGTCGAAGGTACAGTTAAGTACCCTGAAGCAAGTGAGTGCAGGCAGAGACTTGTACAGGTCAATAGAAAGAGTGAAGTGCCCGGTCCCCCCTTGCAATCTAGGAAACCCACAAGAACTAGGAGGCAGTACTGCTTTGGCTGCCTACCTTAACATGTGAGGTTGTGCCTGCTCCACCATCCAGCCTCAAGTCTTCCTCCCTTCCTTCTTCTCCTGTCCGTTGTCCAGCTTCTCTACGTTCTCCTAGCATCATTGCCGGCAGTGATGAGTCCGAGATTTGAACAGCTTCTTGGCCCTCTCGCCACCGGTGGTATTGCTGCTGGAAATCGTGCAGTAGGGCTTCTCTCTCCTCCTCGTGCCTCTTCGCTTCCGCACTTAGAGCTACCGTAAGCCGCGCTTTCTCTGAGTCAGCTTCTTGCCTTTCCTCTAACAATTTCTCAACTGCTTTCAAGGCTAGCTCCGTAACTTCGTCTATCTTCTGCGCGTCTTCGTCTAGCTTCACAGCGTCCATCGTTCCAGCCATTCGTCTAAGGATCTCGTGGCCCCGGCGAATTACCCGCGAGTGACGAAGCGCTGACTTCTCAGTCGCTTGTTTTTCTCCTTCAAGCTGCCTTCGCATGTTCACTAACTCATCGTTTAGTGTCGCTCTCTCCTGCTGGTCCTGCACTTTTTCACTTTGAAGCTGACCAAGCTCAAAATGCAACCGCCGCACAAGTTCCTGGTTCGCCTCAAGCTGCTGCGAAAGATCTAGAAGTAGAGTATCCTTCTCATCTAGCTGCCGCTGTAGGGCTGCTGCCTTACTTTCCTCCTCCGCCGCTCTACTTTTCTCTCTTTCGCATTCGATCTCAGTCCTCTGCAACTGCGCAGCGACTGACGTGTGAAGCTCTAACAAGCGCTCAAGCTCTTGTACGCGTTGGAGAGATGTATCCTTTTCAGTCCTGTGGAGGCTGCTTTGTCTCTGAGCTGCTTGCAGCTCAGCCTCCAGATTAGAGGCAGTGCGGAAGGCATTCTGCTGAGACAGATTGTACTCCTCTTGAATTCTTTCTCTGTGGTCGCGCTCTTGGCTTAGCTCCTCTGTCCTCATCCTTAGTTCTTCCTGCAGAGCTTGAAGTTCATCTCCTAGTTTAGCTAACACCTCGGCTGAGTTCCTCTCCATCAAAGAGAGAGCTTCTTTTGATCTCCTCGTCTCTTCTTGCTCCCAAACTAATCCTGCTTCTATCCTTCTCCTTTCCTCTTTTTCTTCCAGCAGGTTTTGCTCCCTCTGCACAATGTCATTGCGCAGTATTTGTTCAGTCTGTTCTCTCGTTGCGAGTTCGCTCTTAAGCTCAGCGACCGCCTTCCTCTGACGATTTAGCTCTTCATCCAACTCTTCCCGCAAACGAACACCGTCGGAGACCGTTCTTTCCCATTCATCTTTTTCCGCGAGGATTTTCTTTTCTAACACTTCCTTATCGGATTTGTGTTTGGTCGTCTCGCTTTGGAAAATTGTGACGTGTGCTTCCAATTCTGCTATCCTTCCCTCCATTCTCTGTATTATA
This sequence comes from Hyphochytrium catenoides, assembly GCA_900088475.1. Lineage (NCBI taxonomy): Eukaryota > Hyphochytriomycetes > Hyphochytriales > Hyphochytriaceae > Hyphochytrium > Hyphochytrium catenoides. Next base: position 71,961 of record FLMG01002125.1, on the reverse strand, counting down.
GGATGGAGCAAATGAGCAAGGCTTCATTTCCGCGTTTTGCAGCGCCCGTTGCCTCTATGCTATGTGGAAGGCACCAGTCACTCCATCTCTACTGTCTAAGCTTTTAGTAGCTCTGCCTCTTAAAGAATGGGAGTTCTGCTTGCTACGATGTTCAAGAGTCATGTACTCGTCTCAATCTCCAAATGCCTACCTGTCTGAACTCGCTAATGACTCGATCACTCCGCTCCTGCTCTGCAGCTGTCAGGTCAAGCTCATTTTGCTGCCGCATCAAAGAGAGAAAGGCGAACATGGTTGGCAAAGAATAGTGAGTGACAGACTGTTAAGGATATGAGTTAGGAGAGGAGATGTTGGTAAAGCAACCTTGAAGCGTGCGATATGCTCTCTTTGTCCAACTACGATGGCCCTCAAGTTGAGGATGCATGGCACCACTTGCTGAGATAAGAACTCGTCTGCTTCTGCGCGACTTATCTGAAAATGAAATTGGGTAGACAGCTGGGTTAAGCTGAGCTTCTGCAGAGAATATATCACTGTTCACCAGAAGAGAGAAGAGGAATTGCTATCGTAGAGTTCCCAGGACGTAGAGTTTCCAGGAGAGATGAGACATAGTGCTCTAAGATGGGCCGAGCTAGTGTGAAGTAATGGTAATGATGTAAACCTACCAAAGTATGGAGAACCTTCTCAACTAGCTCCTCGGCCTCGGGCTCCAAAGTTTGTCTCTGAGGTTCAGTGGCGACAGGAGAACTCTGCTTCGTTGCAACGCTGTATTCTGGAGGCGGAACTGTCGGCGCCGATTCAGTGAGAGGGTTCGGTGGTCGGGGTTGAGGAATGGCCTGGATAACCGCATCATAGGGTGGTGGCGGCGGCGGAGGCAATACAGGCGAAGAAAGTGAAGTTTCTACGGACGATGGCTGAAGGAGAGGAGAACTTGGAGGAAGAGACAGGAATGAAGAGGAGGTTAGAAGGGAGGAGTTCTGGAGATCTTGCGGTGAAGAGCCAGCGGATGCATTAGCATTGAGTGCGGCCTCTGTCGTTTCAGTACTACTTGATATGTCTAGAGAACGAGAGGACAACGACCGCTGTTTCTCCCGGTATTTGTTCAACTGCAAGAGGAATGGTAAGAAAGTCAATCGATGACTTAACTCAACATCAGCGACAGTTCAAAGCTGCGCAGCAGACTTCCGAAGGAAAGTTCAATAAGAACACGGTATTGTCTGAAGTCTAGTGCCGGGTTTCTTACCTTCCTGCGCCCGGCCTCCAGCAGCTCTAGCCGTCTGGGATCCATTATACCGCCATATATAGGCTGTGCAGACATCAGAGAGTTCAAGGTATGCAGCTCTGGTCAACGCCTTTGAGAAGCATGGTAAAAGCCTTGACCATGCAACTTGGTCCTTCTGCTAGACTCTCAATCCCTTTGGTTGTCTCTAGTCAGAGGACTGGCGTGCGGGTGCTTTTGTCCCTGGAACATGCAGCCTGCGGCTCAGAATGCCGATGTGCCGATGTGATCTTCGAGCCGAGCCGCCTGCAACGGAGGCGATCAAGAGACATTCTGAGAGACAGAGAACAGATTCTGAGATGAGAGACAGAGTGGGCGACATGGCTTTCTTCACCCTGAAAATTCAAAATTAAGGAGAGGTTTACGGCAAGTAAGTTGAAGCTCTAAATAAGTCCCTACTGTAAGTATCAAAACTGGAACGTAGTTATATACCACTACTGAGATAAGTACGCCAAGTCCCGCTACAAGTACAAGTCCTACTCCTCCACGCTCATCAAGAGCTTGATCAATTATCACGAAAGGCCACGATCCTACTGAAGGAAGCTGGAACTCAGGTTACTAGCGCCTTCTTCCTGGTGCTTGGTTGGGACCTGCTGCGCTGCTGCCCTGCTGCCGCCGGAGGCCAGAGCCTGCGCGCCTCATTCGCAGTGTCCGACCACCAATCTGGCAGTCTTAAAAGAGTGCTGGCGCTCAAAGGTCCAGACGTCTCTATCCATATAACTCAGGTATGGTGGCCCGCTGCCTCGGCGTGGGTGGCTCACACATCATAATAGTGATGACACCTTCATCAGAAGCCAGCCCACATTGGCTTCACTCCCTAAATGGAGCTCTCACGGCTTCCGTTCTCAAGTAGACAGGTTGTAGACTGAAAGCCTATATCAGAAGTGGCCCGGCAAACTTTGCTGATCCTAATTGAAAAGCGGCTCTCAGCATACGGGCGGAGCCCTGTATCTTCTGCTGTCACATGATGTATGCACACTGTCGAAGAATACATGGAAGGACCCTTTAGATACGTGTTCTAGTCAACCCTGGTCGGGCTAGGTGTAGGAAAGATAAAGCATCTGCTTGATGTAAATCGCTCATGCTGCGCCTTCATCTACGCTGAACATGTGCCCCGGGCCCGGACAGGAGGAGTGTCGTCTGATCCAAATGTCTTTCCATAATTCTCAGGAGTTTCTGGCGACACCCTCTTGCTGGACGTAGATGGATCCTGTATACGCTGTCATGGTCGATTTGAGGTTCACGGTGGTCACGCCATGATGTAGGGTCGCGGGCCCACCAGATAAGACTAACCACCACAATTAGTGGCACGGCGGACAGAACCGCTTATGAGAGCTCTCCTACGGTGGCCGGCAAGTGACGAAATACCCATCGACATCGACCACCGGAGGTGTCTGTGTACGACGGTTAAGGTGACAGCCCACGATTCTCTGCAACCAGCCGCTCTTTATACAGAGAAATCTGCCGAACAGCTCAAACACAACCAGGAGCCTTCGGTAGTATGAAGGGCTGTGTCCGGCTCAATAAGAAGGTTAATTTTCTATAGAATACTTTAGCTTCAGAGGCCTTTGGGGGAGCTACTGGATGACGTCCACGCGAGGTTCGACACGGAGTAAGCGACTCACCCACGACAGATACAAAGGTATCTCTTGCCTTTTCTTAACTTCCTCTACCATTATAATCTTAATTCAACTCCACGTCTCTAGTAGGAAAGCCATCATTATGTGGGCATGGGGAATGCCCCTGCTGACGTGGTTTGAGTTGGTGTTTAGTGCCAACATCCAAACGCAGTCTCTTGAAAGAATTTCTTTGTGGTCTGTGCCATAGGAAAAATAGAGTTTGTCCTCTTGAATATGCACCCCTCCTCCTTATCGTTTCTCCGTCTAACCTTTTCGAGAATTGATAGCAGTAAAAGGTAATGATAGATCCATGTTTAGCCTCAGTAGTGGTCGCCGGGATGAATCGTTGCCTGCCGGCTCCCGGTATCGCTATTCTTACTCTACTTATGCTTATCCACTCTTAAATTGATATCCAATCTTCTTTTTTTGTTAGTCATGCTGCGTTCATGCGTAGTTCCCAAGACTTCCTACGCTCAGCCATAATTAGTTTTAGCACCAACGGGGTGAATCACTCTGTGACCCAGGTGTTTCCGTGGAAGCCTGAAAAGCGAATGTGAAGGAATTCGGTCCTGTCTGTGGCCCGAAATGCCGACAAGGAAGCGAAAACCAGAAGGAGTAAGTATCGTTGTTGGTTGCCAGTTGCCAACAACTGAACAGTAGTAGAAGAATAATAGAACTACCTGTACCTGTAAGAGAAAGAGGTCCTCTCAGCGTGATCCATGCTTCATCTCTCTTTCTAACTCGCCTCTTCGCTTTATTGGAAGAACTGGTACCGGTAAAGGCAAAGAGAAAAGAGGAATAACTCCTCGTCGTGGGCAGAGGTGTGCGCTATCATCTGTCATCTTCGTCCATACTACTACTATTCTTCTTCAAATTTCTAAGTGGTTCTTTCCCTGTCCATTACATAGTGGTATTTCTACTACTGTACCGATGACGATTGAACTCGTAGTTCCTACCGTCGATCCCATCAAACTCAACAAGGCGGTACAGGTAGTAGAACTCTACTACTACAGAGGGTATGTAGGGCTTATAGAACTACCTACCACGCTTGGGAAGGTCGGTATCGAAGGGGTAAAAAAGCTACTGTGCGGCACCTACGAGTACTACCTGAAGCTGATGCGGTAATGTGTGTTTACTGGTACTCGTGGGCGAGCAGCCTTCAAACAGCGTTCAGCTCTTCAAACAGCAGCAATCAGGCTATCGTTTGAAGTATGCATCTATGATGGGGCGATGAGGGATAGTTCCATACTACTTCGACACCACTCAGGGCTCAGGGTTGATACACAGTATGGGTGTTCTATCGATCCGTTGTTGATTCTACTAGGAGCATAGGTTCTACATCCGCTGAGGAATACCATGAGACCGTGATATTGGTACGCTGATAGCTACATTGATACACTAGTAGAACTAGTCGTTTACAGTTTATTCTGATCAATACAAGCGTACAGGCACAAGATACCACTACAGTAGGACTAAAGTCGGTATTATTAGCTGTAGAACTAGTAGATGGCAGTACCAGTTGGGGCGATACTGACACTACTGGAACTAACTTTTTAGTTGGTATCGATCAGCGTCCAAAGATCAAAGATAGATCTACCTGGACGCCGTTGGGCGGTATACCGTGTAGCTGTTGGTATGTTACAGTCTCCGGAATACCAACATCAGCAGATGCCGGTCACCTGCGAGCTTGTAGGTTCTACGAGTACACTGCCTAGTACCATACCGTTGATGGGTAGTTCTATGTGGGTATGGTCCTGAAAGTCAGTGGTTTCCAGTACACAGATAGAACTACTGTGTGAAAAGCTGAATGCCATAATTAGCAGGGGACCACTGCTGGTTGACGCCATTTTACTCTTTAGAAAGAGGAGCAAGAACGGATGGTCGGCATCACCCTGCCTGGAATAAGAAGAGCATAGAATGCAGAAGGACGGCTAGCCTCTTCTATTAGTAGGACGGAAGAAGCAAGGGTTTGGACAAACACCTGGTCAAATTTCAATTGCCTCGAAATAAGAGAAGCATAAGTTGCAGAGCACCCCTGCTCAAACTATTTTTATAAAGACCCAGTCGTAGGGTAGAGGATCAGCTGATTGATTTAACCTTGCCCGGGAACGGAAGAGCATAGAGTGCGGAGGGTGGCTGATGTCATCCTAATCCAGAAGCAAGAGTAGCTGCAAGAGTGTAGAGAATCAATTACTTGATATTACTTTGCCTGGGGGCATAAGAAGAGCATAGGATGCAGAGAACCACTGACCGCATAGGATGCCAGAGGACTACTGGTCGATTTCACCTTGTCGTCTTGCCTGCGAATAGAATGTGATATGAGCACAACAGCAAAATGAGGAAGACTCTGGTCGAATCAGCCTCTGGATGACCAAAGCAGGAGTGAAACGATTAACCGATAGTTCCAGCATCACGACCTCCTTCCACCTTGCCTGCTGGGAAGACAAAGATAGCATAGGTTGCAGAGGAGGGCGATGCAGAAAACGACGAGGGGGCAAAAGAAGTACTGTTTGCCTTGCCTCAGTAGTTCTGAGAAGAGCATGAGTTGCAGAAGGACCACTGGTCAATAGTAGTAATTCACCCTAGGTGAATGAACTGCTCGGGATGCGGACCTTCACAACATCACAGTGATGATTGATACACCACCTTGTCTGGGGAGAGAACTATAATAAGCACAGCGTACATAGGATGTACCTAGCTATGTTTTGGGTGCCATGCAGAGGAGGTCGACTACTGGTCGATGTCATCCTATTTCTGGAAAATGAGGGTCTGTGAGGATCGGTTGCGGGTGATGATGCAGCACCTTGCCTGGGGAGATGGGGATAAAAGAGCATAGGATGCAGAGGCCCACTGGTCGACTCCATCCTAATTATGGTTGAAACGAAAGAAGAGTGTAGAGCATTAATGTCCCAGGCAAGGTGATATACAGTTAATCGACATAGAAAGAGCATAAGATGTACCTGGTACTGTAGAAGAATCAAGGACGCACCAGTAAGTAGTATCAAAGAGGTAAGCACTACCTGATAGATATCGCCTTGCCTGGAGGTATGACGGACATAGGTGACGCTATAGCAGGGGTGGTAGGTATACAACTACTACTGGCCTAGCCACACTCACAAGGGATAAGTGGATACTGTTAGCTACCCCCTCCTCACCCCCCCGAAGATGTAGCTGACTTTTCTAGGTAGAAAGCAGGATCTATCGACAACTGACGATCGATATATATAACACCTTCTTGCTCGGGGCTAGAGGATTATTTCTAAGTTATGGAGATGGTGGGGCCACCACTCCATAGCGGTAGTGGTGCCAACATAAATACTTATTATCTATTGACTTAGGCGGCCTCCGTACCACTTGCTAAAAGCAAGTGCTTTTCTCCCCTGGACGGCGTACTTCGCTATCCGGACGGAGCTACCCACTATTACATCGGAACCCCTAGTACCCTCCTGATATATCCTTAAGTTCATCGTTGCAGTGCTGATCATCTTTTTTTGACGTTTCCGACCTTTCTGGCCACAAAGATGTCTTCTCTTGTAGAGCCCTGATCCGGCAGCACGCAGTGACAACTTCTGGAGGATTGCGAATAAGGAACCTACTCAAGCGTGCGTAAGAATGCTGGTATCTTTCTGGTGGGGACAGAAGATGTACTAATGGCTCGGTGTTAAGATAGACATTGTTGATCTTGGTTTATTTTGATAAGGAGCGACCGGAGAGACTCCAGTCTAAGTGTTTGATGATTCGTCTGGGGTAGGCTATCGTCTAAGAAGGCTCAGTGTACTGAGACCATCAACCTCAGTATACGCATTCTCAATCTCCGACTCTTAACCCGTGCGATCGCGAATCTGCCTCGCGAATGCGGCACGTCTACTTCATATAATCACTCTCGAGGATCTCCTCTTTCTTCTTCGATGTAAGCTTGCATCAGGGTCTGCAGAAGTTATTCTTCGGAGGAAACGGTAGCATTATCACCGCTATCATCCACTACTTGTGCTTCCGTTGAAGAATATCCCTCTTCTTCCCATTCCAACTATACATCAGACAGTTCATTGTTGTTCAACCCGTCTAGGATGATGATGCGATGCCAGAAGAAGAAGGTATGGTGGGTCGAGATTATTGCCTCCATTTCTTCGTTCAGTTGTGGTGACTGAAGTGTGGCTGCGCAGGATACTTCCTTCGTGATCCTATACAATGTCGTCTTGCTTCCGACTGCAGGGGTCTTTCATGCAAAAAGTGTCACACAGACTTGGCTCTTCACGTTGCATACTAGACTCGGCATATTACGGAATAGGTGAAGCAAAGCTGAAGCATCTAACTGACGACCACACCACATGGCCCCACACGTACTAAGAAAAGAAGCTGCGCAGGGAAGTCGCAAACGTGGAAGAGTAGCGTTACAGCCGCCCAAAAGTTGGAAGTGAAGTCATTGGCAAGCGCTACAGCAGCTCCGACCGTAATCGGGGAAGTCTGCTGACCTTCTCTCAATACTTAGCTGTAATACCTTATGCAGAAAGCGCAATGTAACTGTGCTTTGCGTCATCAAATTTGAAGGCATCCGCCATAGTTCATTATAGAGATTGATTACTCCGTAGATCTTCAAACTCTTCTAGCTGTGTGGGTTTCATCAAGCTGTTTCGAGCTATAATGGTCCCATTGGTCAGGCAACGGCGCTTAAAGTCAAAGATGCATTGAACCATCAGCTTCCTGTCTCTTGCCTGGTCTATGTTGACACCCGTTAACAAAGACTGAGTTATCTCTCTTGCGTATTTGGGAGCAATTCTACAGACCCGGCCATTTCTATCCGTTGTTTCCAGTGTCAAAGTATGGCCGCTTACGGAGTAGCCCAAAGTGAATAGTAAGGGGCCTGACAGATATCGTGACACGACACGATAGCTATCCACAGCATCTTGCATCGTACTTGGCTTGATCGGTATCCGTAACACTGAAAATGACTCTGTAGCTGCTTGTATGATGCGTGCGATAGACACTCTGCATCTAGTTTGACATGCATTGCTTCCTGACACGAGTGTTGCAATTGCGTCGCGCCTTGCAGTATAATCGAGCTCCACTAGAGGGTCCTATGAGATCAGATGAGCGTCGATAATGGAATACTCATCATCTCTTCTATGCTCAGCCAGAAGGATAGTGCCATTAGGTAACCTCAGATCGCTTCTCACTGCGAACTTGTTGAGTATGTTCCGGTTGACGAAGGCAACTGTGTCTAGTAACCCTACTAGTAACCCGATGGCAGTACCCTCATCGAGCGGGATCACCGCGCAGTCGTCAGGAACAGGTATGTTGACATCTGCTCCCAATGTGGGAAACGCTGAAAGCCCCTTCTCAAACTCCCGGAGCCATGATGGCATGATAGTCCAGAGCTGATCGTGAATGGATTGGTGTCGCATAGAACAAATGATACCACAGTCCCGCCCGATATCAGCCCTGCTTAGGTCTGGTATCTGCCACAAGTCCATCGCATGCTTCCGTACTGCTTCTTGGTCTGCCGGAGGGGAGAGAGAAGGGTCCTTGTAATAGCGGACAACATCTTCCAAAGCCGTAATTTGACGGGATGATACTCGTTCGACGAACTGGCGTACTGCCTGAAGAAAGTCTATGGTTGGTTCTGTGTAGATATGCGAGATATCCTGTGTTGGCTTGGAGCTTGCGTCGATGAAGCCCAGCTTTTCCAACTGATCGTTGAGCCAGAAGAAGTAGGAGATTGTAGGCTCCGCTGAACCTCTAAACCCTCGACACACGAAGAATCTTTCAGAGTTAGCGGGTCGGGATTGTACTGGCTTTGTCAAGTATGTGTTCTCGAACAGATGGGTCATGATGTACATGAGCTCTACAGTGAAGTCTGTAAAGGTGTCAAACATCTTGCAGACGAAGGCACCACCCTCACGGAGAACACAGAGCGCTGTGAGATACTGACAAAGAAGCAGGCGCCTGGTAAGAAACTCCTGCCGATTCCAGTCTCCATCGGTATTAAAGCCTCCGTCGGCAGTGACTAATGCTACGCCTCTATCGTTAGTTGCCGCAAGTACCTGTTGTTCGAAGTGCTTGATGTTGGCACTTTTGAATATGTCACCATCGTCGTAATAGCCGTAGAGTGGTTCAAAGGTCTGAGCTGATACCTTGGGATAAAACCTCCTCAGCTGGAAGTCACAGTCTCCCTTGAGAGTGAAACCCCAACCTTTGCATGCCCACTTCTTGCGCCAATATACATACTCCGTGAACCCTCCGGGGCCTGCACAAATGTCAGCAAAGTAGAGAACTCCATTCTCTTCTTCTAGAAGAGGTGTATCTGTCAGCGCCGGAGTGAAAGATGCGTCCAGTTCTGAAAGCTTGAGGGCGGCTCTGTTCTGAAAGTGTGCAGAAGAAATCCTCTCGTACGGATTGGATCTGGCACGGGCCTGCCTAAATCGCCGCTTATCACCATTCCAAAGATCATCAAGGGCAGATTTGGCTCGATTTACGGCCTTCACAATTGAGGTAGAGCACACGGTAGACGATACCGTCTCACCAGGGGCAGCACCAATCACAACGAGCTTCTCATACTCTTCCAACTGTAAACCTGTGCCCTGTTCGGTCCTGGGTAACTTCTGCATAATATCCACCTGAACCATAGAATCTCTGGCTACCCATGACTGAACTTCATATTCAGCGAAAGCAAGCCCGAGCCCAGCACGATGCACCCGATGAGTCGGTAGATATGGATCCGCGATCCCGTCGTTCTTCTTGCCCAACCCCTTGCCATCTTCCCATCCAAACTTTGCCAGAATCTTCGCCCCAAACCCATTCTTGAGCTTGGATTTCTTCTGAGGAACGTCTTCATCAGCCTCACTCCGCATGTCCAATGTGGTCTAATTTCTTCTTCCTCTTCAACTGTTTGTCGTTAGCTTGTGTTTCTGTTGTTCTGGAAAGTTGTGTTGTGAGAAGTCACGCATACGCTACTACTACTTACACCACATCATCCATGACAACTGTGCTGTACTTGAAAATAACAGGGACAGTAGTGACATTATAGACGCACAGTAGTAGAGACTTGGATGGTCAACTGCAGTCCCCCGACGTACTGGCAAAACTCCAACGAATATCTTATTATTATTGCAAGCAGCTAAAGAGAAGAAGGTTTCTAACTATTGGTGGGATGATGAAAATAGCCTGATACTACTACTTGTCCAACGTTGCTGGGTGCTGGCGCAGTAGTAGTAGTGCCGTTCGTTTTGGTTGTCTAGCGCCGACTGGTCGTCGATTGATGACTTTATGGTGGCTGATGATGGTCGTTGTTCGTTGTCGTCTCACAATGTATATTTGTCCTCCTATGCACACTCCATTACTACTACCACAGCAGCTCACAACAAACAGCTGCACAAAAACACGCAGGGGTTGAGCTGTCATGCTGCTGCCACTCACCGCCGCCGATTTGTCCACTCAGCTAATAATCCATCCTCAATAATCGGGACGCAGCATCATTAGATTAGGATTGCAAATTCCTTCATGATGAGTTTCATCATCATTTGCTTCACCAATCGTCGTCAGCGGCGGTCCTGTTTTTCAGTGGTGGTGCTCAATTGTTAATAAGAGGCTCCTCCTCGTCCTCCTCCTCTTCTTCGTCGTCCTACTCATCCTCTTCGTCCCCCTCTTCATGATCATCGTTCCGTCCGTCGTCGACCTCTTCCTCGTCCACCACCACCACCACCACCAGCTCTTCCTTTACTTTCCTATCATCATCATCCCCGCTCCTCACAGTAGTAGCAGCAAGAACAAGATGCTGCTGCTGCTCCTCTGTTCCCTTTTTGGTGGGCCGGAAACCTCATCAAAGCAGTCGTCATCGTCGATTCTCGTCTTCTTGTTCTACATCCGCCGAGGCTGCTCTTCTTCCCCTTTCTTGCTATTACCTACTAATTTGATGATGACAATAACATCCAACAACAACACCAGGGCGACCATGATTCTCGATGGCTGCTTCTTGCTCATTCGTGCTTGAGGTGGAGGCGGCAGTACTGGGTTTCTTCCCCCACTTCTCGTCCTCCTCTGCTGCAACATCTTCCCCATCATATCTGTTGTTTATTGGTCCCGGGAAGCTTCCTTTAGCATCCTTCCTAGCCGCTGCCATTCCTTCTGTTTTCGTTGTTACTCCCCTTATTTTGGAACCGTTTGCCCTTTTTCACCATTCTCTCCCTCGGTTTTGATGTTTTTTTTGTCTTGAGTCTCTGCTGGTGCTCTGCAATTTGTCTTGATGACCTGTTTATGTTGTGGGGGTTCCCTTTTGGTTTTGCTATCGTACAGCCGATCCCTCTTCATCAACTGCAAGAAGTAAGGTGGTCCTTCTTTTAGTGAATGGCGGATCTTGCCTAGGGTTTATCATATTATTAAATAGTCAGCCATTCTTCTATTCCTAACAACATCATCATTATTATCCATGTCCCTTTTTTGAACGCCGTTAGTTCTCGACGCTTGTTAACAACAAGCTCAGCATCATCTCCCCCTTGCTTAATTACGACTCCAGCATCCTCTGGTGCAGGCCCCTACTACTATGCCTGCTTCCCCCTGTCGTGGGTGATGCAAATCTGAAATGCTTGCCGCGGCTCTACCGACGATACCGTCATGATGTTCGGCGCTCGCTGCAGCAACAAACATTTACGACTTATTACTTCCCGGTACCATCGTCTCCTTCTTTCTCCTAATCTTAAAATCCCGGCTGCCTCCTCCTGTCACCTGCTTCCTGTTTTTTCCACTCTTGCCGAAGAGTGGTTGATCAATAATGGAGGAAGTGTCTCTTGCAGTTATTATTATGCTGCTGCAGCGAGTTTGTCTTGTTGGTGGTGCTGGCGGCTCTTTCTACTTCTTCGATTATTATATAGTAGTAATCTCGCCTCCCACTGTTATGATGAGAGGATGTTGATGGTCGTCTTTATTAGCAGCAGCGGCGCCTCCTCCAGCGGTGGACGACAGTCGGTCATCCTCTTCTTCTTCCTTCTCTTCTTCTTTCCCAGGACGAGGAGTGTTGGTGGTGGTGTTGCTCATCATCAGTGACGACGGAGGATAGTGGTGGTGTTGTGGTGGTGGTAGGATTCTATTCAAAAGTAGTACCACGTTATTCAAGCTTTGCTTGCAGGTTTCTTCTTCTTCATAAGAAGAAGAGCAAGGCCGAGGAAGAGAGAAGAAGAGCTACTACATAGTAGTGGGAGGAGGAGGAGGGAGGCGAACGAGTATATGTTGTTACGTTGTGGTGGTGGCAGGAGTCGAGGAGGAGGAGGCTCAATCACCACACCACCATTCCATCATCATCCTAACCTTTATTTGAACCTTCTATCGAAGGAACCATTAGTTCTGTAGAAACAAAGTCCGACTTCTCCGAGAAGAAGAAGAAGGAGGAGGGTGATGGTCGCACCTTGCTCAGGACCTCCCACCATTCGGTACACTTGTGTACAAGTTGAAGTGTACCAAATCAGTATGGGCTTCCCTGATCATGAATAATACACAGTACGTTCACCAGTTGGTGTACAGTGGCGTACAGTACTGTAAACTTTACTGCCCAGTGTACAGTACAGATGTTTTACAAAACAGTAGAAATCAGAGTGACTGCGCAGTTCTCTGGTTATGAAATGAGTACAGTACAGTGGGAATTATAGAACCACAGTAATCAGATGAGAATGGCTACACTACAGTACAGAAACTTGAAGTACTACACTGTATGTACCAAATAAAACAGTAAACGACGCTGGTACGAGTAAATAATAATGACTATGAGTAGTTCTACTGTAGAACATTCTGAGTGACTTCAAGTCAATGCTTCGCGAGAGATGGGGAGGAATACAATACTTGCAACCCCGACGTGCCGAGTGACAAAAGTTTAGTAGTTACTGCAGCTGTTACTGCTACTCTACAGGCTTTCCGCATTCCGACTGAAAGTGCTGAGCTTTCTTGAAGTTTGATTCATGACCTCCCATCTCCCAGCAGTCAGGTTTGTGATCCTTTGTACTGGACCTGGACTGTCGCCACCCTGGGGGCTGCCGCCGCCGGCTCTCCCATCCTCCTTCCTTAGGACTGCCAGACTAAGAGTTTGATTCAATGCTGTTTTAGGACGGAAGTGCCGAGGAATAGTTTGATTCGTTTTCCGCGGGATTCGTTGTACAATTCGATAATGGTGAACCAGTTCTTTTGTTCGGCCAACTGAGCCTCGTTTCAGCCTTCCTTCAGATAACGTTGTGGAGGCTGTGTGGAGGTCAGCACGGACCAGCATCTTTAGAGAAAAATATATAACCCCGCTCCTGCTTCTCCCGTTATTATCACTGAGGAGATCAATTATGATTCTTCCTTTACTGATGATGAGTGTGGAGGAGATCAGGTTGAGGAGGATGAGACCAAGGCGTCATCGCTTTCCTGGTTTCTTTTCTTCTTTCTCTTGCTTCTTCTTCTTCTTCTTTCTTCATCTCTTACTTCTTCTTAGTAGCTATTAGTCGTTATAAATGCTCGTTATTATTCATTCATAGCAGAAAAAAAAAAGTCAACAATAGTTTTCCAAAACCTGGCATGCTAGTTCTTCAGAGCACTCCTTCTTCACCGTAAGAAGTAGTAAGTAAAATTTGCTTTGTCATCATGTAAAGTAGCTGAACAACAACGAAACACCCCAGGCAGCAGTAAGAAGAACGACAACCAGCAGCAGTAGTAGTAGCTCGTATTGGCCATGCCGCTAAGCAACGGAGGAAGTCCATAGCACTCTACGTCACTGGATCCGGGCGATACATGATAGATGTGGAGGGGGAGTTTCTTTGTCTTCCCTTCTTTTCAATTCTACTATCTATTATGGCAGAATATCTGTTCATATCCAGCGGCGGTCCAATGCGCAGATGGTCTCTGCACGTCTTCCTCTCCCACCAGGAGCCCTGCAGGAAGTAATCCTGCAGCAGGTTCTTGGAGCAGTCCTTGGCGGGTTGGTTTAGGGAGAGTAGTAGTTGTAGTAGGTCTCTAGGAGTGGCAAGCAGTACTTGTAAGCAGTCCTCCATAGTTCCAGATAGCTAGTTAGTTACTGTTTTTCATTTTCCCTCAGTGGGTTCTATACTGTTCTCTTCTAAAGTCAGTAATAAAGTAGTAGTAGTAGTACTATCATTTTACAGATGCTAATAATTATCATCACTCGGCATCATGAGAGCAGTGATGAGACAACACAATGTGACCATCATTCAAGCCAAGACCACGCCCGTTTTCTCGGCAATCAGTTGGTGCTGCTTCAGCACAAACAGCAAGCCAGACCACCAACCCCTAATCCAAAAAGCCTTTTACTAGGCAAGGCCATTATTGAGAAGAAGACGGGAGGACGATACTGCCATTGACGAGCAAGGCATTATATATCCTACTAGTAGTAGCGTCACCTCTGGAGGAGAAGGTGGACCGGCGAGCGACGAGATAATAACTTATCATCATCTTATAATGGTGCAGGCATCATGCGGCAGATAGGAGGACGACACAACAACAAGGCAAGACTCCAAAAAAACGACGAGCTGATGAGTAACTCGGAATATGGTTTTATTTGTTTTCAACACTATATTGCTGTGCATCGCTCTGAGCGCTTGAGCGCTGCTGGGAACTACTACCTGGGATGCAGATCGAACTAGTGACCTCGTGATGGCCCGAGCGACAGGAGGAGGAAGAAGGGGAGGAGGAAGGAAGCTGGAAGGACAAACCTGTCAACTCTACCACCAGAAGGGAACGACAACAGCAGTAAGTAGTCTCAATCAACAACAGCGAAAAATGATGAGGTGGAGGACGAGGCAACTACAAGATGATTGCCTATGACACAGCTCATGGTTCATGTAACTAATTCCTCTAGAAAAGCTGATGATAATGATGAATTGTTTAACAATAGCTACAGTGACAGTACATCATCCTCTTCTAACACATCAGTCGCTGTTACGTCATCGTCTTCTCTGCAGTTTTCTGACGATAATAGTAGCTATCTGAACCCCGTCTCTAGAGCATCTGAATATATGCCACTGGGCACGCACGGCGAGTGGTTTCCTCTGTCCGGATTTAAAGTTTGGCACTGGGATCATCTTCACCACCGCCACCAACGAACGACGAGTTTATTATCATTCAGCAAGGGATTGCTGATATTCCCCCCCTTCAAAAGCCAGGATTCCTCAGTGGTTTGGGTGCTGAATAGAATAATGCCCTTCACATCCCACTAGCCCGAAGAACATGCTTTCTCAACTTACATTTGAGAGAAAAGCGAGAAGACGTGTTATTTGTAGTTACCCAGGGACAGGAGTGCCAAGTTCTAATCTTCTACCGAACTCAAGACCATATCTCTGGCTTATCAGCTGCAGGGAAGGTGTCGGTTCGGGTAAAGGTGGTGGTGAGCTTCATTATTCAAGGAGGGAACAGAAGAGTTCACTACTACTAATAATAATAAATAACGCCCTTATTAGAGAAGAAGAAGGTTTCCATTCCTCCGTTTGTGATAGCCTCTTCTTTGAGGGCTCTTTTATCCTTGCAACATCGTCCCGCCGTTAGTCCTTGGTCAACCATCTAGGTCATCACTGACATGAAGCATCAAGCTTTGCTTTTGGTTTCACGGCCACTCAATTCCCCTCACACCACCACCGCTGTCAGTTCGTCGCCTGAAGATTCATTCTTTAGAGGCCGTTTCGAGCGAGGCAACTGTCGGGTGGTTCCTTTTCCCATAGTAAGAGTAGTCCCCGATGTAGGCACTGTTGTGCATCATGTTCCCTCGCAATAATAATAAATGATCTTCACTATAGGCTGGTTCACCTTCTTCTTCGTTCATTGATAAAGTCACTAAGAGGGGTCAGGTCGTCTCCTACTACATGGCGGCGCAACTCGGCAGCAGAAGTTGCTGGCCGTGTAGCCGCCTTTCATGCGTGGACCACTGCTGCTGCCAGGAGGGCGGACAAGAAATGCCACATTTGTGGAAGGTTGGGCATATGATATCGTCGAGCCTCTGCTATGCTAGTACTACTAGACAATCCGCGTCTTAGCCTATCTTATGCAGATGAACCTTCACTATGGAGCGGAGCTGCGTCTTAGCCTGTCTTAGGCTGACGAACCTTCACCTGTATGAGGCGAGCTAGCCCTGTCTTATCCTGTCTTAGGCTGACGATACGATCGATTTTTTCGTCTGTATAAAGCGACAGTTGACTCAAGGCTGTACGGGTCTATAGTTGCACCTAATGAGGGATATGGAAGGCCATCAACGATAACTCTAAAAGTGTCAATAGTAAGAGGACATATTCAACGATGCTTCGAAGATGTGAGGTCCGTACCGGTATTTATCTGCCGGTGACTACTGTTCATCAGCTACAACTTCATCATAATAGGGCCAGTCAACTGTGCCTCCTCTTTGTTGCGTTGCCATTCTCCGATACCTGGTTGCGAGCAGGCGACAACAGAGGCTGGCTGAGGGTGTTTATGCAAGTTTGAGAGTGAGAGAGAGCCACCCTTTATCTCCAACACGCCACGAAGAAAACTTAGTGCTCCACCGTAGGTGTTACCCTACCAGCTCCCTAATAATTAAAGCTACAACAACGCAAAGCTACGGAGAAAGCACTGATTTTTTGCAATCACCATTCCTCACATCCCGAGGGTGAACAGCCGTAGCTGAACGATGCAATCGCACTCCTGGAGGCAGCTCGTAACCACCCACACGAAGCATCTCTTCCGCTGCTTATTTGGGCCGACTCGGAGGAGGGAGGGGGATAGCTACATTCAACAGCAGCAGCCTACCTTTGGGACCGTATCCCAAAGCAAAGCTCTAGACAAGCTGCCCCCGTTTTTTGAAGCATAATGGTCTTACAAGAAACGCAATCTTCGCCATCTTCCGTCTACTGTGCGGAGCCTATGCCCGCTTCCCCGGTGGAAAGAGTGAGAGAGGAGAAAGCTTTTCCAAAAAGTCCAAGCCCCATATTATCTTCTTCTTAGTAACAGCTATTATCGCCTTGATGATCCTGACAGCCTGCGGAGGATCATTAAGCAAAGGGCAGTCCGGTTTTAACAACTCAAGCGGTGTGCGAGCTCCGTCTTCTCGCTCAATCTCTCTGATTGCCACTCTCTCTCTCTCTTCGTGGTGGCTGGAACTTATCATTTTCCTGTTTTTTTTTAAGGAAAGGTGATAAATCTCCGAGCCGACGCAATGACCTTGACAAATCGGAGAAGAAAGACAATCTCTTAATCTACGGAACATCCTCGGCGGAAGAAGTATGCTGTTAGGAGGAAAATCTAGGGAGCAAGCTGAAGCCCTGACTCGGCGGCCGGTCCTACAATATCATCAGGATCAGTTCTAGGAGGGGGCGCTGAGAGGAACAACAAGAAAGGGCCACGCAGCTGACTTGTTTGGAGGGGCATTCTTCCCTGCTCGCCACTACTACAGAGCCAAAGACGATGGAAGAAGCCCTTAACCTTTGACATGCTCCAGAATGGAAGCCAGGTATGGAAGAAGAAATTCTGGCGGTGAAGAGATTAACTGTACGTGCGTGGTGGGAGTTCTAACAAAGCCAACTACTGATAGGAACAAAGATATTGTAGGAGTGCGCTGTTGGGTCTTCAGGATCAACTGAAGAGTAATGGTACAATCGAAAGGTACAAGGTCCGTTCGGTAGCGAAAGAGTTCACAAAAGAAATATGGTCCGCATTACCAGAGACCTTCGCACCGGTGGTGCTGCATTTTGATTCTCTCCTCCTATTGCTGGCACTAATGCTTGACAACAACATTCAGCACAGCTACAACATTCACCACAGCTACTAACGTGACAGACAAGCCCTCTCCCTTGTCTGAATGATACTCAGAGAATAATAAGGCCAGCTGGCGTTTTCTTGAGCTCCTTCGTCAAGCACGTCTAGAGATGCAGCAGACCTCTCACATGGAGACAGTATCCCAGTGTCTTCCAATGGAACAGGGACCTCGGGGAACCCAAACATCCTAAGCCCGCTGAAGAGCCTAAACCCAACCACTTGTCAAGAAGCTTTCTAAGAGGACCAACGGTCTGATGCAATCAACCGTCTCACTCTGGCATTCGACAAGCAGACAGCCAGCTCACTTTTTAGAACCTAAGCGATTCAAAGCCGCCGGAAAACGGACTGATTGAGGAAAGATGATTCTGTGTCTCTTATGTGCTCTCTTCCACCCTATTAGCCGTTATGATGCCCTCCAGCTTTGAGACGGAGCAGGAATCCGTGAAGCCATTATGTCAAAAATGGAAGGCCTTCTTTACGTTCAGCTTTCATGAGTTATAGTTCATAGGACTATTATTTGGGCAACCCATGATCAGCACTTGTCACACTCGAATCCTCACTGCTCCGTTCGCTAGCGTCGTCTGCGTCCTCTGCTAACTCTTCGTACGTCCACCAGGTAGCTGCAGTTGTCACCGCACTGATGAGGGTCATGGGTGCGAATGTGT
>FLMG01002125.1:6868-53592 GCA_900088475.1 Hyphochytrium catenoides | reverse complement strand
GTCCTAACATTCCAGCTTCCGTGGTCAGGAATCCAGAATTAAAAGTGCCTTGAGCTAGGCGCTTAGGCATTATCTTTGACAGAAGCGACATCACCACCCCTGACAGAACGCAGAGGTAAATAAGCAGTGTTAGACAGGGTTGCTCAAACTAAAGAAAATGGTTAACAATGCGCCTTAGCTTAGGGTGAAAGTCAAGGGCAGGCAGTGGGAAAACGACCGCCCATCCTGATGGGATCACCTTACCCTCAATCGTGTTGCTTGTGACGAAGACCATAACCGAACCCAGTACATACTGTATCACGGTGTAGTTGACAGCACTCAGTGGGATCATAAAGAGGCAGCCCACCAGCATCACCCATAAGTTGAACCAGAGTATTTGTCTATAATTGTGCAACAGCAGCGAGATGGTCAGTATTGGCAAGATAACAGCTGCTCGGTAAGTCCAAGCAACTGTGAAGATTGGATAGGGACAATCTTCATTGTCCGCCAGCTGAAGAAGTAGGACGAGATAAAGCGAGACAAGTTGGTATGACAATGCATCCATCATGAGGGATAACTGGAAAGACAGTAATTTAAGACTCACCGGTCATCGTAATGGGGTGTGGCCCACACAACCAGGTAGTTTACCGGGAACATCAAGAGGCCAAGTATTGCCAGGTACGTTCCGCTATTCGCCGGAGACCAATGGAAATAGTACCAAGTGACGAGGGCAGTAGAAGACAGCATGAGCTCGCAGCTTAGCTTGATAACGACGTAGAGCCAGAGAGATAGAAGAATGGCTCTGTTGGTTACCACAGTGCGGATCACCCCCTTCGTTTTCCTCCTCATTTCCTTCTCTTCACCGCGCTGCGATAGGAGGAGTGGCCTGTGCTCTTCCACGCGTCCACCATCATGGTAACTGTCTCCCCCCTGGGTGTCGCTACCCAAAGCAAAAAGATGGTCGCTGATCTTCCGTTGAGGCTCCTCGAAAAGGAAGATGATGGCAATGAGATAAATAATCCAAAGAATAAACATAAGCCACCCTGGACTTGTCTCTTTGTCCACCTTGATAACTCCAAGTAGGTGGTACGTCGGGAACAGAGAGAGAACAGCACTCATCGCTGGACCTGCAGACATTCCTAGCGCACTAGCTGTGACAAACTTTGCAGACTCTATTGTGCGTATCTCTTTTGGGATGTTGTCAGCGATATACCGTCTGTTGACTGCTCTGGCTCCTCCAAAGCCCGTCAACAGACGCCCCGCAAGCACCATATTGAGGGAGGAATACGTCAGGGCGAGCCCATAAAGAAGATTCCCCACCACCAGGCAGACGGATGAGAATATAAGAGGAAGACGGAACGACTTGTTGGACCACCAGCTGTAGAGAATTGCTGAAAAGAGTCCTGCCATAGGCGACATTCCAATAATGAGGCCACTCACAGCAGGGGTGGCCCCTAACTTCTCCGCATAGTCTCCACTGGTTGGAGCTACTATATAGTAGTTTGTCATATAGAGAAAGGTGCTCAACATGTTGAGAAAAATAGAAAGAGATGATGTCTTGGTCCTTCTAAAGTGGTCCTCGATGTCCTCCTCGTCTTTGGCCTCGTCAAATATTCCAGCCTTTGCGGAGAAGGCATCAATGTAAGTAGTTGCTGTCCGAAGCTTTTTCCGTGCCACGAAGATCTTGTTGAGCACAGGGGCGGCTCGATAAAGTTCAATGATTTGGTGCTCCTCAGGTTTCAGCTGATCTCCATTGCGCTGACAAGTTAAGACTTAGACGATGTAACATCAAAAAGCTATTGTAAAAGAATCTTAAGCGACGAGCCAGGAAAATGGTAAATAGCGATGTATTGTCGAAGGTCACAGGTAAGAACGTTTAAAACAATTAGCGGGGGAAGATCTTCCTTACCTTGAAAGTGTGTAGATAGAACAGCGATTGAAGAATGGACAGATTCAGCGCCGATATCCCTAATGGCAGACCATTTAGCATCAAGCATTGGAATTGTAGCCATGAGTCAAAAGGGGCCATGACAATGAAGGGATGGAAGACCCAGAAAGCAGACTTTTGACATTTGAGAAGAGGCTGCGCAGGAAGCTTGCTGGACGCCAATACAGCAAATAATGCATATAGAGAGACGATCTAGACGGAGCTAACGAGCATATTCACGGGAGAAAGAACTGCAAATGAGACGAGATGGAAAGTCAATTTGTTGGAAAGCATACCATCAAAACTGTTGAGCTGTGCCACATGAGAGTTTTCCGCATTATACCTAGTGCTTAGATATTGCTTAGATATCTTCGCATAGGGATGGTTTTTATCATACTTCTTCAGTATCTTTCTAAGGCCAGTGTTATTCAGTTCCAAGTAGTTCAGGAGCAATACCAGGCGTTCCCCGAGCCTGTTAAAGCTGTGACGGAGAGGTTAGACGAACAAGAGATCTCATATCGAAGAAAAGGATCACAAAGCTTTGGAAAAGATCAATGGCTAGGGGATCTGAGCTTCTCTCTCAACTTACGCTTGCCATAACTCGTCAATCCTATAAATGTCAATAGAGCTGACTGTCTCCATCTTCTGTATCTGCACTTCCATGTCTCGGGCGAGTTCTCCCTGCTTGTCCAGGAAGAAGAGGACCACTTTCTCTAACTCTTTGTCGAGGAACTCTATGAAAGTACGCTCCTGACTGGTCGACAGAGTAAGGGAGAGCCTTCTGGCCCTCTTGGAGTCTATGAGTTCTGGGTGCTTGAGTCTCTTCTTCAGTTGCTTGTAATTAATATAGTGCCTAGTCGAGGAGTGCAGTTGATGGTCAGCACCAGCAAGTGACTGTTAGGATTGCCTCAAATGAAGGATGATAAGTAGAGCTAAGACACCACATAAATAAATAGGGAGAAACACTTTTAAAAAGAGCACTGAATAAGGAAGAGTTCTTTCCCAAAAGTCAATTTAGAACGACTTCCGCCTTTCACTAGGCGACGTCAAGCTCTTCTCACCGCTCCCATCCAGGGATGGCCTTTTCCTTCAATGTGGCACCAAATTTAACCATTTCGTGAGCCTATGGATGAGGTCCTCTCACCAAGCGTCGACGCTTATGGTCGCCTGAAGGTTTGGGCAAACCTTGCCGCCGATGAGATGGGTCGACAAGTACAGAAGCAGTCAGGACTGTACCGTTTGCTTAAGAGCTGCAAAGGTTATGTCGAGGGCCGGCGCTGCCTGCCGGCCGTGCAAAAGCGAGGAGGAAGAGAGAAAGATGGGAGGCAAAAGACAGGCCACAGGATGTGTCTTCTCCTCCAAGTGCCCCCTCTCGGCTGTCGTGGGAGAGCTCTACCTCCTTTGTCCACACGACCAGTTGTGTCTTCTATCTCTCTCTCTCTCTATCCTTTGTCCTCTGCCGTCTCATCTGGTGCCTCCTCCTTATCCTGGGAGATTCCTCATTGCGCGCTGGAGTTTCCTTCCATACCAGGACTCTGCCGGCGATCGGAGTAGGCATCAGTGGTCATACAAGTCCACAGCAAAGCAGCACTGAATCTCCACTCATCTCGAATCTCTGATGACCAGGCCCAGAACCCAGAGACTGAGACAGGACAATAACCTATCGCCAATAATTCCCATTTGGTAGTAATGAATTTACAAATATACGCCAAAATTGAGACCTTATATTGTCTTTTTCGACAAAACAGTCGCACCGCTAAGTCACAAGAGTTCCGTACTCTACGATATTTCAGCCTTTGCAAATTATGCTGTGTCGTTGTGTTGAAGAGCCTGCTATTTGCCGTTATTTTTTGGCAGAGATAGCTACTTGTGTGCGTATGTGCGTCGTCGTCGTCACCCTTACACAAGCTGCTCCAATCATAGCGGTTAGCGGCCCTAATCGCCGTAGCCGTTGACGAATGGCTGGGTTGAAGAGCATAAAGGCAAGGGCTGCTCGTCAGGTCCGCAGCTGAAGACGCCGAGACCTGGCTCACCAGGCATCAAACGAAGGCAAAGAGGAAGAAGGCTTGGCATGGCTGTCGGGTTGAGCTCAGAGCCGAAGCCGCGCCACATAGAAGTAAAGTGCTCAGTGCTTCACTGCATTAAGAAAGAAGCAGACGGGAGAGGATAGAGAAGATCGCCTCGAAAGATTTAAGGCAGATAGCTTTGCCTCGCGCGCTTCCAGCTGAGCGAGGGACAGACCGTTATTCATTCTCCCCCATAGAGGACGAGAGAAGACTTTGATGATCCACTCGGAGGCTTGAAGTTTCTTTGACGCATCACCAAGTCTATCTCCATGGCACCTCAGACCAGGTTTTCGAACCTGACTATCCGTCCCGGTGATGTTGCACTTGTAACTGGTGCTAGCAGAGGAATTGGCAGGTAGGAGCCTAGAGTTAGGACCCTTTCTGCACCATGTCCATTCATCATCATCACTCAGAGTCTCATTTCGGCCCTATCCTCGTCAACCTGTGATAGTGAATCTGCATCTAGAATTGCACTATTGCCGTGGTACCTTTCCTCTTACGCGCTTTATGCCATTTCTTGTGTTTGTTGCCTTCTAATGTCATTATGTCCGCCACAGAGGAGTTGCCGTCCGCTTGGCCAAAGAAGGTATCGGAACAATCTGCTTTGTGAAAGGGCTCCTACCATCCGATGTTTCTTTTTGATCTTTCCTCTTAGGGGTCCTATGGCGATCCTGTCGTAGCCTATCTTCGATAGTCACACTCTCTTTGCCCGAACTACTAATCTAGTCACGTACTCTTCTGCCCATTTGTCAAAAGCTCAACCCCCGTATATGATGGTAGGATGCAAGCTTGCGCTTCTTGCTACTTCGGAAGAGGCCCTAAGGGAAACACGACAACAGTGCCTCGCCGTAGCAGGCAAGCTATTGACCGAGCGTCAAGTTATTACCATTGTGGCTGATGTGACCAACGACGATGCTGTTAGAACAGCAGTGGAGCGCTGTGTGCGTGAGTTGGGAGACTTGACCATAGTTATCAACAGCGTACGTGTTTTGCGGTGCAGCAACGGCGTCTGGAGCTTTTATGGGGCTGTCAATGCATTCTTACGGCGGAGTATTTTGTTGTGCTTTGGCAATCGATTGAATGAGCTGGGAATACTCGGACATCATATGAAAGCCCTGTGATTCTTCTCTTCCTTGTTATCTTAGCCTTATGTGGCTCCCGTGCTTCTAACCTCGAGAGCGCATTTGCCAGTGTCTCACGGACAAACAAAGTCATATAGCTTGGCTGTTCTTACTAATGTGCCACCCTGTCCTCTTCCAGGCTGGTATTAACAGACGACGCACCTCTCTGGACGCCGACCCAAAGGTCTGGGCTCGGTTGCTGGACATCAATCTGAAAGGCAGCATGGCAACCACAGCTTATGCCCTTGCACACATGAGAAAGAGCTGCTACGGCGCTAAGAGGGGAGTCATTATCTTTATGGGCTCTGTCGCGAGCAGAACCAGAGGAAGTCCCGGTCTAGCGTCCTACGCAGCATCGAAACATGGCCTTCTTGCCTTCTCAAACTCTGTAATGTTTGACATTCTGGAGGGTGGTCTCAATATCAAGACTTGTACCATCAACGCCAACCTAGTTAACACCGGTAAGCCGACTGCCCAAACAATCTCTCCTATCTGCAGTCATAGGCTTCACTGGCGCCAAGTACTTAGCTGCAACTTGCTGTGCTACTGGGAAGCCTGTGTGTTTTCTCTTCTGATACGAAATGGCCTGATGTTGTTTCAATATGACTTCATGCCTCTTGTTGCCCGATAAACCGCTGAAGTGCCCGCGGACGGTTTTCCCTCTTAGCACTTCGATTTCAACCTGTCGCTGCCGTTTCAGATTCCCTAACTTTGGCATTTTCTTGACCTTTCACTCAGAGCTTGGAGTGAAGCCTAGAGCTGGGAAAGGGGAAGTGGTCTCGGCGGAGCTCATGATTCAAGTAGAGGACGTCGCGCAGACAGTGATGTTTATTATTGGCAGTAGCGACACCGTCATTCCGTCCGCCATTGATCTTGACAACGTTCGGAAGTTTAGCCACTATGTCAGGACGAGAAGTAATATCTAGTCTATCTCTAAACGAACGCATCGAGGCTTGCAAAGCCAACGTTGACAGAAATCCAGAAGAGAAGCCCTACTTATACTGTAAGTGGTTCTAGCAGTATCTCTAACTCCTCCTCTAGTCTCGTGGGGGCCACTACTGAGGGCCGGCGTCGTCTAACAGAAGGAGTGGAGGAGGGAGTCTTTGCTCTCTCTGTCTCCTTGAGATCCACGGTCTCCCTATGAGAAAGACCATAAGAGAGATAGTAGTTCTTCCTTCTGCTTCCATCTTCTTGCTCTTCTAGCTCGTATGCCACCAGCCGTATTGGCATTTCTCCCCATATTGAACGCAAAGGATGATCCTTGATTCCAGGAATGTTAACCAGCTTCCAATTAATGATGTCTACGAAGGCTGAGTTGAACTCCATTGTGTAGATGTAACCCTGTTTAAACATCGGGTTCTTCCCTCGGTGTCTTTGCCTCTCCGCTCTGTGCTCCTCTCTTTCTGGAAGCTCTATCGAAGTGATGTCAGGTGCCCTTTCTCCTGGAGGAGTGACCACTAGGTCGTCACTAACCCTCCAGAGAGGGAAGAGAACATGAGGAAGAGCATCGGCCTCTAGTTCTTCCTTTCCTGAACTCAGCTCTCTCCCTAAGCCGTACTCGGCATCGGGGTGGAGCTGTTTGAGCACCATAAAGAGAAAGTTGACGGTTTGTCGCACCCAGAAGCCCATAGGAATCTCCTTAGGAGCTTCTACACCAAAATATATGGCACTCTTGGGTTGAGACTTGAATTCAAACTGCATCCGAATGCGGAACTGAAGCTTTGTCCCATCAAAATGTCCCTTCCATCGACTCTCCTGTTCCATGCTCTCCACTTCTTCATCCGCGGAAGACAAGTTCTTTATATTTGCTACCTTCTCTCTAAGAGCATTTGGCCGGACAAGGAGCAAGACTTGACCCTTAAAATGCTCATTTTCGAAGGGGATGGTTGTTGAGGTGTTGGGAACAATGGCACCTGGACATCCTTGGATCATGTTGTCTGCACTGAAGCCAAAGTCGATTTTGTCCTCATCGAGAAACTTATCTTTCAAACTTTGTGCTTCTGTAGCAGGAGAAGACTTTATAAGAGTCCGAGAGTCGACAGACTTGGCAGCCTCCGGTAAGCTCGCCTCCACGATAGAGCAGGAAGACTGAGATGGTACTGCTGTTCCGCAGCCTCTTCCTGCCTTTGCTCGCTCTAATAGAGCGCTATCGTACCGCTGACTGAGGTAGATTTCTTGCCAAAGCCTATGCCGCCGTTTTCCGTCGCTATGCAGAACAGACCCATAGAGATCTTTTGCTTTTCTCCCTCGGTCGCTCTTCTTGTCGGACAGATGCGCTTCTACCCACAACGCTGACCCAATTCGAGGACAAGTAGAAGGTGTAGGTAGTGGCATACTTGGGCCCGTCGATGACAGGAGTGATCGCTTATACATCGCTGAAGAATTGGATCCTAACAAGCCAAGCTCTTTCGGCCTATTGTCTTTTCTATCTCCCTCCCAGTAAGCCTCTTGTCGCATCACAACTTCCATCGGAGGGACACTTAGCACCTTCCAACTATGTCCCGCGGCGACAGCGGCCGCTGCCATTACCGCCGTATGAGGCTTCATCACTTGCGATGAGCGCATCTTCCTCGACTGAGGCCCTTGCCCGAGGCTATAAAACCTTCGTCTATAAAGGTCTTTCTCTTCGCAATGACAAGTCTTCCCAGTTGCAATTGCCCCTGATCACGTCTCCATCAATCTCTCTTTTCATATAATAACCTCTTTGACAGCACGTAGCTCGTCAGGGCTAGAGAGCTCTGATGATGGCTAAGAGCCCCATTGAACGAGCGAGGGTACATAAAGACTGTAAAAGGTCGATGTTGAGGAAGAGTTGAGAGGTTCTTTGCGTGCGTGTATGCACCGAGCACAGATCTTGGACGAACAACCCATCTGGGAATACAATTGTCCAGGTGTCCCTTCTTCCTTCCGTCTTTGCTTTCAGTCAAGGAGGAATAACTACGGATTGTTTGTTCAAGTGCTGTATAAAGAAGAACCTGTGGGTTGGAATACTTTTAGGGTCATAAGGCCGTTAGCGGAAGGTTGAAGAGCCCACAAAGGGGTATGAGAACATCAAGTCATGTGGGGAAGGAATGTGAAACTCCAGTGTGGAGGTAGTAATACACTTGCTTGGGCCGCATTCTTACTCTTTGAGATAAGGCTGCGATAATAGTAGGGACATGACAACGAGCTCATATTTTGTATGATGGCAGGGAAGGAGAGGAAGATAGATGATGAAGAGCTTCAACCTTCATCAGAGGCATCGTAGTTGGCAATAATATTAGTTCTAATAGTGGCCGCAGACCAAAGCGTATGAAGGCTGATGATGCATCATCCAAGACCTTTTTCCACAGAGCTTCATGGAGGTTTGACAGAGATTGCTCACCTCCCAGTCCCATCTATAGCTTCCTCAGCTCTTGTATTTACACTGCACTGCCCGTGATGCTCATAGCAGAATAGACTTGACGAAGGGTAAGGAAATTATAGTGAGGGAACTGCGTGCTACGCCAAGAGGTACTGCCAAAGAAGAGCGAAGGGAAGATAAAGAAGGCTGGGGAACGGCGGAGAGCATCTCGTTCCGGTCTAGCTCCGGTCTATCTAGACACATTGCTAAATGAAGCATTTTATCAACAGCAAAATTGTATGAGGGCTGAGTTGCTTTAGGCCTTGACCCTCCTGACTCTGTTCATTGCTATGAATTGATGGAATATAGCTGGCGCCAATTATATCCTTTAAGTTATTTTTCCTGCTAGCCCCGGGCAAGCAGAGTTCTACTTGCAGGGAGCTCATGGTGGCTAATGCAAGACCAATAGTAGGCTCAATAAAGAGCCAGTCACACTGCGCTTGTGGGTTTTTGGATAAATGAGTACCTTTCATAAGTACCTGCTCAGGTCAAGCCGCCCTTAGAATATTTGATGGTAACCTGGGGATATCGCTCCCTTAGCTTGTCAAGTGAAGGCCCTGACCCAATCACTCCCGCATCCAATAATCTATCACCGAAGAAAGCTAGACTGAAGTCCAACATCAGCCTCTGCATCAGGTACCCATCAGGAAAGCCTGTAAGCTTGAGAAGACCAGTAAAAAGTGGTGCCATAAAGCCTATGTCTACGTAGTCGTGGTGCCGGCTGCCAGCAATCACAACCTTCAGGCTGTTCTCTTCACAGCGTCCTAGAAGGGTGTCTGCATGTCTCCGGTTGTGCTTGTGATGCTCCTCTGTCTCTGTGAAGAAACAAGGGGCATCCAACAGCATGACAGGCTTAGCTATGTAAGGCTTCTCCACCGTTTGGCCACTTGGTGCCTCTGGTTCTGTAAGAAGCTCTGGAAGAGGCCAAAGCCAGGCGTCCAAGCCCACGCAAGCCTTGACTCTGGGATCTTCATAGGCGGCAAGAATAGCAGTACATCCTCCAAAGCTATGTCCCATCACCCCAATGCGATCAAGATCGATTTTTCCTCTCCATGTTGGATCCTCGCCGTTCAGCTTCTCCAGAATATCAAGAATATGCTTTACATCATGGAAACGTATGGTGGCCTGCTTCCTTCTGTACAGTCTCTTAGCTTCCATCTGCGCTGGAAATCCCTCAACCCCTCTGAACGGCATGGTAGAGCCATCACTGAACACGGTCATTGTGGAGTCGCATGGGTGCTCGACT
Organism: Hyphochytrium catenoides; assembly: GCA_900088475.1. Classification (NCBI taxonomy): domain Eukaryota; class Hyphochytriomycetes; order Hyphochytriales; family Hyphochytriaceae; genus Hyphochytrium; species Hyphochytrium catenoides. Next base: position 43,871 of record FLMG01002125.1, on the reverse strand, counting down.
GCTACCACTAGATAACCATGAGAAGCGAGGTCTTCGCAAAGCATTGTAGAGAGATATGGAGAGCCAGTATAACCATGGCTGAATACTATCACTGGGAATGGCTTACTTTGTCTCTGAGCAGCAGGGTATGCTTCAATCGTAGCCCGTGCCTTTATGAGGTTGAGATGGTTGAAGACAAACCAAGGCTGATTCCCCACCTTTGCGGCCGCTGGTCCGCGCATCTCTAGGTTTGGCCAGTAAGGAGCTCTCGCACCTTGTTCGTCCTGAGTGGGGTACCAAAGTTGGGCACGAATCCGGCGTCTTTGAGCCTCTTGGTCATCCATCCACATAGGTCGAGAGTTATCAACACTTTCAATATCTGTTGTGCCAACCTTCCATGGACCCGAAAGTGAAGGGAGGACAAAAAGCGGAATGAGATAGGCAATAACCGCACTGCCGACTAGAAGGACCAGGATGGTCTTCTCTAGTATGATATACGCGAGGCTGTTGGCTGACAGAGGCCAAAACGCTAAGAGGACCGTCGCAACATACGCTGGCACCATCTGCCATCTTGGTGTCTCTATTATCCAATGCATTACGGCTACCGCCTTGGCAGGTATTATCAGATAGTAGTTCCAAGCTACCGAAAGCCCGACGAACGCCAGCAAAGCAACCTCCAATGGCCGCAGCTTTGTAAACATCATATTCTCTACTTGGTTTCCTGGCAATGGAACGTACTACTAGAGTGAGATGCAGAAGACACCAAGCCGGACCTGTAGCAGCAGTGCCTCTCTCGGTTGTTGAGGCACCTCTATGCCGCCGGGTTATGAGAAGACACCAAGCCGGACCTTTAGCAGCAGTGCCTCTCTCGGTTGTTGAGGCACCTCTATGCCGCCGGGTCATGAACTGCAGCGCTACTCCAGCGCAGCGCACTTGCTTGGCTGCTGCTGTTGATGATGTTGATGTCTTGATCACCTGTGCATACGCCTTAGCGCCTAGAGCGAGAGCAACAACGAATTGATCAGTCATATTTGTACCGCGTGCCGCAACTTTCTTCTTTCTTTCGGATTGTCAAAGGAGATTAGGCAAAAGTTCTTCTAGTACGAGTAGTATCACCACCAGCGAAAAGGGGACAAGCCCCTTATCTTTATGATCTATGACTTATGACATCCTTATTTTCGGGCAACGGTGGTTAGATACGAGTTTGAATAAGTTGTTCTTTTCTCTCATTATTCTTGTATATTTCTTCTTATTATTCCTTGGCGATTGTTAGAGAGGACCTCTTCTTGTTGATCGATGTTGATGATGTTTGCCCATCAATCCGCTGCTATTATTAGAGACTACTCGTCTACGGACAGATAAGAGAGAAGATAGCGAAAGGTCTGTCTTTCTCCAACAGGCGAGGTCAGCCTACTAGATTGGATAAGGGCTATGAATAATGAAGATCTCTTGAAAGTTGTTGAAGATGAGACGTTTGTCCATTGTTTGTATAGGGTCCCAATAAAAACATGTGGACATGATGGTGGCAAGCCGTGCAGGTAGATATCTGTGTCTAGAGAATTTCTCAAGAGCAGTAGGACTAGGGTGCTGTCAAAAGCCATCTGTGCTTTAGATATACTCCAGAAAATAGTACCGGATTGCATGGACCTCATCAGAATCTATGAGCCTTGCGCCGCAACGCTGCTTTTGGGGTCTTGAATAACAACTTGAGTGTAGCGCTTGTGCACTGTATCAAGTGTGGGTGCATTGCCCAGAGTTCTCTCTGCAACAGTCTCATTGAAGAATGCCAGAACGTAGTCTAACATCAGCTTCTGCATCAAATAACCATCCGGAAAGCCCGTCAAGTCCATCAAGCGTGTGAGCTTTGGTGCCATAAAGCTCACATCACAAAAGTCATGATGGCGGCTATTGGCCACAACGCCCTTGAAGCTGCGTCTGCCACTACGCCTCAAAAGGTTCTCTCCGTGCTTCCTGTTATGCTTGGAGTACTCCTCTCTTTCTCCTAAGAAGCAGGGAGCATCGAAGAGCATGATGGGCCTACTGATATGCTGCTTGTTCTCGTACTTCGCGTCTTGCGTCTCCGTTTCGATGAGGAACTCTGGCAGAGGCCATAGCCATCCATCAAGCGAGACACAAGCGCGAACTCTTGGGTCCTGGTACGCAGTGAGAATCGCCGTGCAGCCTCCAAAACTATGCCCCATCACTCCGATACGATCTAGGTCAATCTTTCCTTTCCATAACGGACTCGTCAAGTTCATCTCACTAAGGAGATCTATCATGTGGCTCAAGTCTCGAGATCGTATCCCTGCCTGCTTTCGCCTGTATCCTCGCTTCTTCTCATCCTGCTCAGGAAACTCTTCCATTCCGCGGAAAGGCACCGTGGAGCCATCTCTGAAAACTGTCAACGTGGAGTCGCAGGTGTGCTCCACAGCAACAACTATAAACCCATGTGAGGCTAGATCTTCACATAGCATAGTTGACTGATAAGGAGAGCCTGTGTATCCATGTGAAAAAACAATGACTGGAAGAGGCTTGCTATCTTGGGAAAGAGGATGCGCACCCAAGAATGACCTCGACTCAATAAGGTTAAAGTGGTTGAACACATACCACGGCATTCCTGTGTCCCTGGCTGCAGCGGGACCTCGCAAAGCCAGGTGAGGCCAGTAAGGAGCCCTGGGACCATCTCCGTCCATGGTCGGATACCACAGCTGTGCCCGAAACCTGCGGTGCTGAGCGTCTTCGTCATTTACCCACATGGGCCTCGAGCCATCTACCGTCTCAATATCAACAGTGCCAACCTTCCACGGACCAGATAGCGTAGGGAGAGTGAAGAGTGGGGTGAGGTAGGCAAGAGTTGCACTGGCCAGCAACAACAGGATGATAAATACTGAGATCCAGGTATAGGCTGCACTGTTCGCTGTCAGCGGGAGGAAAGCGAGAAGGATTGCGGCACTATACGCTGGTGCGAGTTGCCATCTCGGCTTCTCTAGTAGCCAATGAGCCACAAGGGATGCTTTCGCTGGTATCACCAAATAGTAGTTCCATAATACCGAGAAGGCAATGAAGCCCAACAGAGCAGACTCAACCCATCGAAGATGCGTGAACATCCTCCAAGACCTCGACTGATTTTGCGTCGCGAGCACCTCAGTCAGTACACCCCCAATAAATGATCCTGCCAGCCACTCCTACTTCTCGCAGTAATAACCAAGTCAGCGCTGCGGCTGCAGCACTCGTGCCAAATGACTGCACGGGCGGCAATAGGACTGTAAACTACTACTCTATACTTCCACTTTGCTGTGCCTCCAAGGACAAGCAAAACGATGTCTGAGAGCAGTTCTCTTCCATGACTCCCTTGGAACGACTTCTTGGGAAAGTGGCCAACACCCCGTCAAACAGCTCTTGGCAGTTCGCCGAGACAGTTGACTGGCAGTCGACAGAAGAAGGGAAGAAAGGACGAGGTGAAACTCATAGAACTGATGACATACTTCTAGTTCTATGTACGGCTCCCACATCAATCCTTTCTGGAAAGAGGCAGAGCAGCAGCAGGTCGGTCGAACAGTCAGGAAGGACGAAGATCTATAGAACTATAGAACCTGAAGACAAAGGACAAGGTTGCACACAGACAACACACAACACAGCCTGCAAGCAGGGAAGAACGGTGTTTTAGCTAAGAACAACCTAACGTGTTCTGATGATAGGTAGAACCAGTCGTCCAGTCCAAATGTCCGTATGAAGCTACAGCACCGCCTTCCATCTAACATCAACAAAACAACAACTACTTGTACAACGATTACTCTTAGGTTTGGGCCTTGTACCTGTAGTATGATTGAAGGAAGGAGTATTGGAGTGCAGAACAGCCTAGAGGCCGCTAACGGTTGGCTTTCTTCTTTATCTTTTCTTTATCGCCTTTTTACACAGAGAACATCATCAACAAATCATCATGATGATAACCCTTCTTTATGTGGAACTATAGGACTTTTCTGGGTTATGGCCCGTGCTTGCCTCTTCTTCGATCTTGCTACCGGCGTTTTGAAGGCGCCGCTTCTTTCTGAATGCATTCATCCTGAGATCCATGATGATGGGATGACTTTTAGGTGGGTGGTAAATGTATTCGAACTCTATTATGATGATGGCGCGTAGTAGATGTGAGTGTAGCTGCTGCTGCTGCTGCGCCTCTGAATGCAGCTTGTAAAGTAGGAGGAGTTACTTTTTCTTCTTTGCTTCGTGCTGCTCCGTGGTCGGGGACACTTTTTCTTATGTTCGTACCAGTTGGCTGCTGTGCGGCTACTTACAACTTGTTGCATCATGCTCGTTTCTCGCCGCCGTAGTAGTGGTGCTAGTAGTAGACGACGTGTGTAATGGCGGCGGTAGAAGGCGGCGGGACTACCTGTTGTGCCATAAGATAAATAGGAAAAGGTCGTCTCTTCTTCTCCTTCTTCTTCCCTTTTCTTCTTTGTGCTCCGCTATGCTAGTAGCAGGTAAGTACTCGCTGTAGACTAATTATTATTATCGTCCCATACTTTCTCAAATCCTAGGCACTGCTGCAGTTAGTACATCATTATTCAACAACAAGCTGCTGTTGAGTGATGAAGGGAAGTCCTGTAGGTTGCTGCTCGCCTCGAGCTTGAACAAGAGTAGAAGAACTAATGTATAAAACTGTCTCCTCCTTATCTTTCCGCTGACGACGGCGACGGGAAGAAAACTTCAGCTGTTGATGATGAAGAAGTGAAAACGAAGAAAATATCTTCGCCGTCTTGTACTGGTATTGATGATGCGGGACGGTGATTCATCATCAGGAGGAGGAGGAAGAAACAACAGTCCTCAAGATTTGCAGATCGAATAGCGACCAGCAAGGTGGTGGTGCGGCGGCTATGATGCCTCTCAAGAAGGGAAAGAAAGGACAATTATCATCAACCAAACCACCTGCAATAGCAGAAGGAGGGAGGTGGAGTAGGAAAGACAGAGGAGGGAGCCAGGAGGGTGGCAAATTAGCGACAATTAGAGGTACCTTTATAAAATTTGCTGATGTTGAAAGGCTCAACCTTGGAGAGCCTAACATTAGCTAAAGCTCTGGTGGAGAGTCTCAAAGCTTAGCTTTTCCTATATGCGACGAAGAGAGGCTGCGAACGGACAACGACTTCCCTCTGGGGGCCTGGGCCCATTGTGGGTGGGTTCCTGAGATTCTTCTGTAACCTCTGGTAAAGTGTTACAGGATCAGCATCCCACCTTCCCACAATCACTCTGAGCATCTCACCTTCCCACAATCACTCTGAGCAGTGTAAGAGCTGTTGATGAGAGAGCCAACAAACAACACAGAGTAAGGAGGAGAAGTAGAGGGCTTCCTGAGATTGGTGATGGAGGAGGTGAAGACGATTGCGGCCACGACGTGATCACCCAGCAGAAGAAGAGCAGCAATGTTGGATGGTGTTCTTTATCTCTATCATGGTCTCCTGGTTACCTAGCTAGGGGTTCGAAGATAAAAGATAATCCAGTATTATTATCCACCACCGAGCCCTTCTGTTTGCAGCTCTCTTCTTCCATCTAGCTAGTCTATTGCTCCTAGTCTAGTGTCGCTGCTTCGTATTCCTAGGTGGTAGTCGGCAAAGTGGCGGCATCATTCACCACCGTCATCATTTATTATCTGAGTTCCGTGTCTGTCATATGCTCTTCTCTTACAACGACGACCACTACCTTCGAACTGATCTCGTCTAATCTTAAGGTAGCGAGACCGTGCGTGCAAATTCATCAAGCGGCAACCATACTATGTCCAAGGCGAACGAAGAAAGAAAATGCCCTTTGGCGGCGAACCTTCAATGTGGCACCTCTTCCGTCGTTTGGCTGAACGAGCAGAGGGCCAAGGCTGTGCCCGGCAGCACGTTGGTTGCTTCTCCTTTTTGGAATGGCGCACAGAGCTATGATGCTCTGAGACAAAAATGCAAGAAGGATGTCCTTTGCACCGGCCCAGACTCTGCGGAGAACTACTGCGGAAGCACCAAGTTCCCAGCAACTTTCTACCCTGCAGACTTAGCTTGTGAGTGCCAGAGCTTCATGGAAGGGGAACAGAGCGGAAACAACCTCAAGATTTTGACTAGGGTCCGCTACACTTGTCCTGGCTCCTATTCTATCCTCGAATTTTATAACACCACCAGTCCCGATGTGCCTAATGCTGGATTTTGCGTCACTGTGGAACCCGATGACTCTGACAGTACCGCTCCAAACTATGGGGGTCCCGTACCTTCGAAGTGGACCTGCGATGCTGTAGGATTGGCGACTGCAAGGGGGCAATCGCCTTCAACTGCAGGGCCAGCAGTCAGCCCAGAAGGGCCGAACAAGCATGAGGTGTCGGCGGGACCTGAATCATCATCGGGCATCTCCGTTGGGGCTGCGCTGGGTTTGGCAATTGGCGGCCTGGCTCTAATTGCCCTTATTGTTACTATTTTTCTGTGGAGGAAGCGAAAGGCTAGGCTCCATCAAAGTGAGAACGGACAAAACTTCACTGAGATAGAGAGTTCCAAGCCCCCACAAATTGCAGAAGGCGGACCGACATACGCGCAGCATGTTACTCCTCAAGCTAGGAACTCCGTTGCTGTTTCCTCGTGCCCTAATTGCGGAGCGCCTCTTCTCTCTTCCTCTTCCGCTTTCTGTAGTGCTTGTGGCACCCACGTCGCCACGGCTTCGGTCCCTCTCATGGCTGTCAACGCTGTTGCCATTGAAGAAGGAGAGAGCTTCACCCCAGTAGGCGTTACTTCTATCCCAGCAGTGGCCGAGAGGCAAGGACATGAGAGGGTGCAGAACGCCCCAAATTCCAGCCAAAGAAAGCAGAGGGCGATGGCTAACTTCTTGGGCTCTCCTGGAGCCGCCTCGCTTCGACCTAGCGCGCCAAGGCTCTCTAGGGGTGATTCCGAGGAAGTCGGGCTCTAGAGAGCTCCTTCCCCTCATAGCGTCGAAACCGCTGCTGCCATATATCTGCTTCTAAGGCAATTTCTGCTAATCGTATTACTACATGAGCTAATCGATAGTCTCAACTCACCTATCACTATTTTTGAAGGATAAGAGAGAGATTTAAAGAAGATAGTGGTAACTAAAAGGAGAAACGAGGCGCGCAAAGGCGTATGTTCAGGTTCTTTCTCTCTCAAGAGTTTCTGGAAGACTGCGAGCACGAGCCTCTGTAATTGCGCTCCTATGGAAGGCTTTAAGCACGATCGCCCTTAACTGGGCTCTAGCTTAACGCTGCCGCCACGTCGGCCTGCTTACTATTCTACATGCGCATCAGTCGGCTACCTCCGCCATGAACTCTTCTCTTCGCTTTGTTGCCACTAATATTAGAGAAAAGTGTGAGGATGCGGGGAACCCATTAGTGTGCCGGCTAGTTTTACTGATCGTGGCTAAGAAACGCATAGAAAAACCGTAGCATACTGTTAGATGCGCAGGAGAGATGTGAGAAGCGTTACGTTTGGTTGGAAGTGTGTGAAAGATCGTATGACGGGGAAAGCACCTTACCCTCGTCGGGGCTGATCGCCTTCCTCTTCGTAGGCATCTATATCCATTGCGTTGGCAGCGTCATCTAGAGGCGGCTTGGCCTTTCTTCGCACTTCCTCCATCCGCTTTGCAATCTCTTCTTTTCTTTGCTTTTCGGCGAAAACTGCATTCTGAGCATATCTATAAGGACGGAGACGAGAGTGAGAGACGCTTCTCTAAAATAGACTACAATAAGAAAGGACTAGAGGAAGCACGTCGGCGAATAATATATGCATGACTCCTGGATTGAGAAGCAACTCACAGAGTCTCACAGAGTAACAGAGTAAGGCAAAGCAGTTTGATAAACGGGAAGAGCCCAACCTACTTCTTCTTTTCCTCAAGGCTCTCCAGCAAAGCCCTTGCGGAAGAACTCCTGTAAAGAGATACGCATCAGACACAGAGCTGCACGTAGTAGGTTGTAGGCTGAACTGCCAAGTTTCAGATAGCGGGGTAAGGAGAGGTATGGAGTGGACAAATCAACATTCTATAGTCCGTTGGTTCTTTAGCAGAACCAATCCAAATGAGATATACTAAGAAGCCAATAGTGTAGAGACAAGATGAGAGATGCTTGGGAACAGCAGAAGTAATCAAGCATACCAGTTTCGCAGCTTGTGAATCATGGCGTCCAGATCTTCGGTTCTTATGTCTCTACCGATGGCTTGTTTGACATCCAAGACCCGATTCTTCTGATCCATTTTTCCTCTTATTAGGCCCTAAAGTTCACTCCCCAGTCAGGCTCCTTGTCATAGGGTAATGACTGATGTCCACGCGCCAAATCTAGTTGACTCTCTATTGTCTCGATGTAGTCAATAGTTCCATGTGCTTCCTGTCTTCCCTTCTCATCTAAGTGCTGTAAATAACTATAGAGTGGCATACCGCGTATATACTCTCTATAATGAGGTCTTCGAGTTGCCGCACATTGTCTATTTCCAGCTGCTCCATCAGTGCATCGTACGGGACACGCTAGGGCCAATGGCAAGTTAGAGAATAACGATTACAGCGCATATAGTAATGATGAACCTTCTGCCGTTGGGATAAAGAGACAATCGTAAGTTGTTGGAGCTTCTTCCGCTGCGAAGGAGTTATTTCAGGAAGCCCTTTAGCCTCTGCGCAAGAAAAGGCATTAGCGCAGCCAAGTTTCAGAAGCCAAGCCTAAAGAGTAGACTCTTTACGTTTCGGGAACTCACCCTTGTAGTCCGGATAAGTGCCGTAAGCAAAGACTTCCAAGAGGCGGTAGTATGGCTCATTTTCAGTGCCTTGGAGCTGCGCAACAGAACTGTTATTTAGAACGACCACAGAGGAGATTGAACTCCTGTACCTCTTTGACATTCTTGGCTTCAAGTAGCTCTCCAAAGACGAAAATGCGCTTATTATTTAGCACCTAAAGACAGTATATCAGATATGTGGTCGAAGCTTCTAGCAGAGATCATTGTGCCGACCTGCTGGATGAGTGCCACACAGGCCTTCGCCTTCGCAGACTTAGCAAGGAGAGTGAATTTCTCGAGCGCCGTGGCACCGCCGTCATCCATCATTCTTTGCCTCCTCTTCTTGGTTGCCTTTTTCAACTTCTTGGCATGCAACGCAGCCCTATCAGTGAGACCATTAAACGCTACGAGCTGCAGTAAGCTATCAGATAGGCATAAATCACCGGTGTTGGCAGGGTGTACCACAGAGAGAGGTCTGTCAAAATTGGGCAGCTCTTCTTCAGTGTACAATAGAGATTTTGATGAAGATGCAGCAGATTTTCTACCGAAGCGATCTTTATGAAGTTTCTGAAGCTTTTTCGCTCTACATCTCACCTTCCGCTATATCAGCAACTGGGAATCAAATAGGTACTATTATTGATTAACCATAGAACTGATCCTCAAGACCGCTGTACTCCATTTATTTCTGGGAAAGCTTCAATCAAAGAAGGTTTAGCTCGTCAGTCTGGGTTCAGGGAAAAGCTGAAAGAAACAACAATTCTTTTCTTAACTCAGGGGGGAGGTCTGGATGGCGAACTGGAAACGATCACAAGTGATGAAAAGACACTTTTTGAGCTCATCACCGGCATGCGCCCTCAATCAGCTGGGATGCGGCATAGCAGATAGATAGCACCGACGGAGCATCCTGCCGATGGAAGCCACTGAAGAGAGACTTAAGAGACAACAACAGAGAGAGCAAAGACGAGGAGAACGTGAGCTGTCCATCCTCGAGCTAACCATTTCATTACTTCTGCCCCTAGTTGTTACGAATAGCAAACCTCACTCCGCAGCTAGAGTGTGATGCCGCAGCTCTAACTGCACGGGCAACGTGGTCAACGACCAGGGGGAAAGACACATAGTTTATAGCCTTGGCGCGGGCTACTCCCAGGCAAAATGCAGCTCCGCTATCTAAAATCCGTTATGCCCCACACTGATGGGATGAACAAAGTGACGGCAATCGCTTGGTCTCCGAATGGCAACAGACTCGCAGTCGCCACGGCCGATCGCATCGTCCATTTGTTTGATGAGAATGGGGACAGAAAGGACAAATTTTCTACGAAGCCTAACATCCAGGTCAGGTCTATTCGATGATGGTTTGATAGGTGCCAAGTTATGATTCGCTCGACTATTAGTTCGGATCACTCGCCTTTTCATAACTCTTATCTTTCTATCAGAGTTTCGATAATTGATCTCGGTCATGCTAGCTCATTCCGATTTTCCTTTATAACCTTCATTATCTAGGGCCAGAAGAATTATTCAGTCCGCGCACTAGAGTTCTCTCCTGACTCCACAAAGCTCGCAGTTGCTCAAAGCGACAACATTGTCTTCATTTACAAACTGGGACTGGAATGGGGAGAGAAAAAGAGTATCTGCAACAAGTTCCCAACCTCTAGTTCCGTTACCTGTCTTACGTGGCCAGCTGCACATCCCAATGAGGTAAGAAGGCTAGCCCTTTTTTTGTCTCTCTCGTTCGCTCTCTCTTTCTCTATGTGTCTCTGAAGCTTCGCTCATCGTTCACGCAGTGACTTGCATGGCGATTCCGTCTTTCACACACCTCTTCATGACCTCCTCGTCTACTCTATGTGACACGAAATCCATGAGTTGGAACATAGCCCTACCATATCCTTCCAGCGTTACGGCTGGTGCTAAGTGCGTGCTCGATGAACGTCTCTAGCTCTGTTGCTCTTCTATCCGTTCTTCTTCCCCTCACCAGTCTCATCTGGTACGCTGCCTGTCTGTCTTTGTTAAATCTCTTATTTTCTTTCGCCAGATTGTCTTCGGCCTTGCAGAGGGCAAAGTGAAGTTGGGTCAACTGAAGAGCAACAAAGACAAAGTTCTCTACACCCATCCATCTGCTTCCCTTGTCACTGCTCTGTGCAGCAGTCCAGATGGAACAGCCGTCCTTTCCGCCCACGTTGACAACAGCATCCAGCGCTACTTCTTCGACCAGGATGGAGGACCAGCACAGGCTAAGTTCGCATACCATTCTTGCGTACCTTCCTGTCTCTCTTGGGGAGAAAGCCTGGTAGTTGCGGGAAATGATGGTACTGTCGTCTTCTATGACAACAACGGGGGAAAGCTAAAAACGTTTGATTACTCTTCACAAAGAGAGAATGAGCGAAAGGTGAAGGACTTCTCCGTCGCGTCCATGAATCCGAGCGGCGATGCGGTTGTCCTTGGGAACTTCAATGCATTTTTCGTGTACAAGTACGACCAGAGGGAAAAGAACTGGGAAGAAGTTACTATTAGAGAGATCCCCAATTTTTACACGGTCACGGCTCTAGCCTGGAAGAAAGATGGAAGCCGGTTGGTTGTCGGGAACATTTGTGGCGTGGTAGATCTCTATGACGCTTGCGTCAAGCGATGCAAATACAAGGGGAAGTTCGAGTTCACGTACGTCTCTCCCTCTCAAGTCATTGTCAAACGTCTATCTACTGGCGCGAGGATAGTTCTGAAGTCCCAATTCGGGGCAGAGATCCTGAAGATTGACATCTACCAGGATAAGTTTCTAAACCAAGATCGGTACCTCGTTGCCCTATCGACGCATACTCTACTAGTGGCAGATCTTGAGACCGGCAAGCTGAGTGAGGTGGAATGGAGCTCCTCCGGCAAAGAGAAATATGTCTTTGACAATGAGAGCGCTTGTATTGTCTACCAGGCCGGAGAGCTCTCTTTGATAGAATATGGAAAGAATGAACTGCTCGCTTCAGTGAGGACCGAACATATGAGTCCTCATCTCATATCCGTCAGAATCAACGAGAGGCCGCCCAGGAACACTGGAAGAGGGCCTGTCACTCCTGTGGGAGAAAACAAGCGAATAGCTTATTTGATGGACCTTCAGACAATCTCGGTAAGGTTCCTTGCGTGGCACTTGCCAATTGGAAGGGGTAGAGAGACTGGCCCTTCGATTCTATTATTGCGGCAAAGCATTGGTCCCCGCTGTTCTTTGTCTTTCCTCTTCCACTTGGACCACGCTCTTTGTCATCGATAGACACCCTTCCCAACATCGTTTTGCGCCCGTATACCCACTGTTGTTTATCCCTTTCCCGACCTCTTTGACTTCCTCAGATCAGAGACCTCTACAGTCAAGCTACCACGAACATCAGCCATGATTCAAAAATTGACTGGTTGGAGCTCAACAGCGGAGGAAATCTCCTGCTCTTCCGTGACAAGAGAAGGCAACTTCATCTCTTCGACGTGGAGGGTCAGAGCCGTAGTACTCTTCTGTCCCATTGCAACTATGTCCAGTGGGTACCCGAAAGTGATGTCGTGGTTGCGCAAAACCGTTCTACTCTCTCTGTTTGGTATAACATCATGGCTCCAGATAAGGTAATGCCATGAAAGAAGATTCTCAGGATCCTTCCATTGCGCTTGTCGACTAGAGAATAGAAAGCCTGGGCCAACCTGCGGTCTCCGTAAATCTCGTTTCCAGCTTGTCCCAAGCCGACTCTTACCCTCTCCTTCGTACGTTTGCCTCACTTTTCAATTCTTTTAGGTGACCAACTACCAAATAAAAGGTGAGGTTGAAGGCATCGAGAGAGCAAACGGAAAGACGGAGGTGGTAGTAGACGAGGGTGTCAGCACGGTGGCTTATCAGCTCGACGAGGGGCTCATTAACTTTACTGTCGCCATGGACGATGGCAACTTCGTTAAGGCCATGGATATACTCAGGTACAGACAGGATGAAAGGAAAAGACCGCGAAACCAAGCTTTAGATTGATTTGACGACATACGTTTCGAGTGATCATTCGCGTTAATGTCGTCTCCTTTAGTCGATTGCCCCTAGTCCGCTCTCTCGGCTCACTGACCTCACTCCTCTAGCAACTTGGAGCTTACTGCGGAAACTGAGGCGATGTGGCACCAGCTGAGCCAACAAGCTGTGCTGGTAGATGACATGCACATCGCGGAACGCTGCGCAGCAGCTTTAGGTAACGTCGCCAGGACCCGATATCTGAGAAAGACAAACAAGATTGCAGACAAAGCTGCGGCCAGCCTGGGTATGTTGGCTCACTTTTTTCCATTTGGTCAATATGTTCTGTTTAGCTGGTGCTGTCATGGCTTGCCCCACCTCGTGTCAACCCTCGTAGACCGCTCAGAAGTTGAAATCTGCTAGTGATACTAATGGCCGTCCTCTCTCTCCTACTTAGGTCTCGCGGGCAAAGATCACTTTCTGGTACGAGCTCGGATGGCTCAACTACGCAAGGACTTCAGAGCGGCCGAGGAGATACTAGTGGGTCAGGGTAAGAGCGTGACGACGAGCAGAGTTGTCTCGCAATTATCTGCCTGTTGCTTTATTAGGTCTTACATGCCTTGAATGCGCCAAACCGCAACTCGTGGCCATCTTAGGTCAAATTGACGATGCGATCGAGATGTATCAGCAGCTTCACATGTACGACGAGGCGATCGCAGTGGCGGAGTCCAAGAAGAGCGACCAGGCCCAGGTAGAATTAGTCCACGACGTGCCCTTTTTAACTCTCGGGCTCCTCGCATTATCTCTGTTTACAACCTTTCACAATCATTAGACAAGCCAAATTCTCCAAGTTCCCGGATCCATATTTTCACTTTCTGTCTCCCACCAATTTCAAACGTTGCCGGTGACTCTGTGTCTCTTCTCGCTCTAACGCACTTTCAGGGTATGCGAGAGTCGTACCTTCAATACCTCCTGGAGACAGGACAGGAGGAGAAGGCTGGAGCCGTGAAGGAACAGGAGGGAGATTACACTGGAGCCATCGACCTCTTCCTAAAAGGCGGTCTTCCTGCCAAGGCTGCCCGAATCATTAACAAGTACAATGTTACTTCCAACCCACAGCTCTTGGAAGCTGTTGCCTCAAGTAAGTGAGGGGCGAGGGTTCAATGGGAGGGAATATAAACGAAAGAGATAGACAAGAGTGTCTTTTCCAATGGAGGCTGAGGGAACATCTGGAACTCCCCCAGCCTCGTGTGTGATTTCTCAAGGCGACACTCTCACATATGACACTACGTGGCTGACGGCTGTCACTACCGCGTTTACCTGCTTACACGCGTTATTTGCACCTCTTAGGCCTGGAGCATGCGGGTATGTTGGAGAAGGCCGGAGAGTTCTTCGAACGGATGGGACAAGAGAAGAGAGCTCTAGACACTTACATCAAAGGGAACGCTTTCAGGAGAGCCGTTGACTTGGCCAGGAAAGCCTTTCCAGACCAGGTCTGTAGCCTCAAGCAATCACTATCATTTTCGGACCTATTTTCACTATCTAGCACCTCCTCTTAGCCCTAGATATTTCCAGGCATCTCATACTCATTGTTTTTCTACAAAAGCAGTTGGACGCCATTGCATGCCTGTTTAACGCCATACTCTCTTCCCCTTAGGTGGTACGTCTGGAGGAGTCATGGGGCGATCACCTCGTTGCTCAGAAGCAGGTTGACATGGCTATCAACCACTACATTGAAGCCAATGTCCACACCAAGGCCATTGAGGCTGCCCTCAATAGCAGGTGCTCGTCCTCTGTCCGCCTCGGTCTGCACTTTCCCCAGTTGACAACATCTGTCGTTCACATGTTGGAATAGCTTTTGTGCTAATCCCGCTCTCGGTCTGTTCGCTCCCTCTTATCTCTAGGCAATGGGCCAAGGCTGGTCAACTGGTAGAAGCTCTTGACCTCGAAGAGGCGCAGCCTTACCTTAGAAGACTAGCTCGGCACTATCAGGAAGCTGCTCACTATGAAGAGGCAGAGAAATGTTTCGTTAAGGCAGGATTTCCTCAGGTATGAAAACCCCATGTGACTCTTCTAACCACCTGTTCAACCTCCCTTGCCTTCCCTTTTTGGACGCAATTAGCTTCGATCCCACGTCCGTCTTCCGTAAGACTGCCAGCAGACTCTTTGACGCCCTACTTTGTTAGCCTCTAATCTCTTCCAAAGTAGAGAAGCTAACAGTTCTCCACATGTCTTTTGTTGGCTGCTGATGGCTTTACATCGTCTGGGATCCAGGATGCTGTGGAGATGTACACGAGGGTCAACAGGTGGGAGGCGGCCCACAAGGTGGCAGTGTCGTATATGAGCCAGAATGAGATCAATGTGTTATACATCTCACAAGCCCAGAGAATGGAAGCAGAGGGCAAGCTCAAGGTCATATTTACCTGAACCATGTCTTGTTGGCAATCCTGCGACGATAACCTTTGGCGTCTACTTCTCTCAACTCCTGACCTTCCCATCTCACTCTCTTTTTCTTGGAGTCCTCTGTCGGGATGCTCTTACTGTCTAGGCTCTGACTTGTCTACCGTCTAACAGGAGGCGGAGAAGCTCTACCTCACGGTGAACGAGCACGATTTGGCCATAGATATGTATAAGAAGGCGAGGAAATACGATCACATGGTCCGCCTTGTCTCTCTTTATCGCAAGGATCTCTTGAAAGAGACCCATACGCACCTGGCCCAGCAGCTGGAGATGGAAGGAAATGTGAAGGAAGCAGAGCATCACTACTGCGAGGCGGGAGATTGGCTCGCAGCCGTGAATATGTATAGGGCAAACGATATGTGGGATGAAGCCATCAGGGTGGCGAAGTACCATGGAGGTAAGACACTAAAAAGAATCAGGTCCTATAAGAAGGTTCGTCTGTTAGAGGAAAAATTGGCTATGAAATGCGGCAACATAAAGAGGGTAAAGCAGTTGGAGGGCTTGTGACAGACTTCCCTTTTCTATTACATCTTCGCCTCATTTGCTTAATATACACTGTACCTATTCCCTCAGGTATCAATGCCTCAAAGCGCGTAGCCTACGCTTGGGCACTGCATCTGGGCGGGGATGCTGGTGGCAAGCTGCTTACAAAGCTTGGGCTTATTGAGCCCGCGGTTGACTATGCCATCGAAAGTGGAGCTTTTGAACATGCCTTCCAGTTGGCTGAGGTAAGGAAGAAAGAGCATTGCACGTCTAGGAAGGCTTATATCCGCAGACTTCACAAACATACTGTCCTCTATTGCTAGACACTGGAATTTCCATGATATTGCCATCTTCCTTTTCCATCTATCTCGCTTCAGCGATTGCGACACGTCAAAAGTTTATGATATTTCTCCTAATGGTCTCTCACATTGTTGGTGCTCTTCTCTCGGTACATAGTCTGCGCTTCCAAAGAAGCTGCCTGAGATACATTTGAAGTACGCCCTGTATCTCGAGGACGAGGAGAAGTTCAAGGAGGCGGAGGAAGAGTTTATTAAGGCAGGGAGGCCAAAGGAGGCTATCGACATGTATGTTCACCAGAAGGATTGGGACAGTGCCATGAGAGTAGCAGAGCAGCATGATCCTTCCTCAACTTCCGAGGTTATGACCAGCCAAGGAAGACAGGCGCTGGAGAAGAAGGACTACCCTGCAGCCGGTCCGTAACACTATGCTTCCAAACCTACATTGCCTCACTTCTGGGCATGCTCTCCTTCTCCACTACTCGTTATGCCGCTTACTATTGGATGCTTAGTGCATGTGTTGCTCCCAGCCATGGCTTACCTCTCTGTCCCTTGATATCGCTCTCACTGGCAGAATCTCTCTTCATATCTGCCGGCAAGCCGGAGCTCATTCTCTCAGCCTACCAAGAAGCCAGCATGTGGACAGAAGCCAGGAGAATCGCCAAGCGATACCTACCTCACAAGCTGCAGGAGGTCAGCGCTGCCACTCACCCACTCTCTTCTTTTCTATACTTTTTGCTCTTTGCTTGTGAGTCCTGCTCTACCTCTCTCTTTCCTGCTAAAAAGCTAGAATTGTCCTCACCTTAAGAGCTTCTACTCGTGACGATGTCGCGCGGACGAACTCTCACCCAATAGTCGCCGTAAGACTTATGTGGATCTTTCAGGTTAATGCTGCATACGAAAAGAGTATGGCATCTTCAGCCGCTTCTTCCGGGGACCCAACCGCAGCGGGTAAGATGTGGGAAGAGAACGGACAGTTCTCGCAGGCCATCGATGCCTATCTCAAGGTAAAAGGAAGGTTATGTGGAAGCTATTCTCCGCCGGATGGAAGCTGTTTCGCCTCGGTCCTTTTCTTTAGCAGAAGGGTCAATCAAGAGAGCCTCACTCTTTCTCTTGATCTCTTTTACTTCACTTGGCGTGTTGCTCATTTGCCTTCTCTGTCCTCCCCTCTCTTCAGGCTGCTGTCCCACCTGGGGGAGATATCTCTCAAGTGCAGAAGGCATGGCTGCGTGCAATGCAGCTTGCTGAGGAGCAAGTACGGTCCCGTTACGAAGAAGTCGGTGAGGCCGTTGCTTTCAAGTTCAAAGAAGCTGGAATTCATGACAAGGCAGGAGACTATTTCAAGGTCAGCTCCTCTATTTCTGGTCCCTTACCGTCGATGAACCACCTTCTACCTTTCTTGTCTCTCGTTCAATTCCTTACCACTTGTCTTCCGCTGGGTAGGAAGCCGAGCTGTATGATGAGGCAGTGGATGCTTACATTCTGGCCAAACAATGGGAAAAGGCCAGAGGAGTCGCTGCTAGCTACGCACCGAACCTGAAGAGCAGGGTGGAGAAAGCTTTCGAAGATTCGTGCGTCGACAGCAAGAACGCAGACGGGCTTGCCAAGGGTGGAAAGGTGGGTTGATAGCTTCCATGCTAGAAACAGCCCTTACCGTTTCTCGCAGTCTCGATATTCACGCTAGGTCCCTTCGTTACTCTCTTTTTCTTAGATAAATGCTGCCTTGGACATCTACGTACAGCGGGGTGAATGGGACAAACTCTTCTCTCTAGCAGCGGAGGAGAGTCCCGATCTTGTTCGACAGTATTGCCTGCAGTTCCTGACCAAGATTGTCGAGGGACGCGAGATAGAAAGGATTGCGCAGGCAGTCTCTGCCTTGTCGCAGTACGGAATGAGCACGGCGCAAACCGCCTATCCGACCTACGCAAGGTTCATTAAGGTAAAGGGCCAGAGAAGAGAGCGAGAGCGAATGAAGGGCTGCCAATTACCTACGGCTTTCACTGTTAACATTCGCAGTCTCCTTCATTATTCTGTTGTCCCCGTCTCCTCCTTTCATCTCACCTCTAAGCTCCTCTCTGCGGTGTCGCGTCTGCTCTCCACAGATGATTGTTAACCGGACGAAGGAAGAGGAGGACAACGGTGACCCCGCTGGTGCAATCATTGCCGACCTGCATGAGTGCCTACAGAAGTACTCTGTGTCCATCCATAGAGCGAGCTTCGACCCTGAGACAGTGAAAGAGGTGGACCAATGGATACTGATTGTGCACTTCCTCCATTTGAAGAGAAGATTCGAAGAAAAAGGAATACTTAAGCTGGCTGCTAGGGTAAGAAGAGGTGTTTTCTCTCCCGATCTGTGCTCTGGTCCGCACCGCATTATCCCTTCGTTGGTGTTGACTTCTTTCTTACTCTATCTCTCCGTCTAGAGTGCGTGGCCCTTTTATCGCTTCTAGTTTTCTGATAGCCCTACTGCTGGAGTAGAGCTTCTTCCGAGCAGCCGTGATTTCCTTCTCATGTTCGGCTTGTCCTCGGTTCACCAAGAGGTCACAGGCCGTCTTTGCTCATGGCTTGTTCATCTGCTTGTTCGTTATTAGGTGGCTGTCGGTATGCTGCGATATGCTGGCTACATTGCGCAGGACAAAGCTTATTACCTAGCAGGGACTGCTTGCAGAAAGCAGGAATGGCTCTCTGCAGCGTTTGTATATTCAAACAGATATCTCGACCTCTCTGAGGCCATGGAAGAAGGCAATGCCAACATGCTGGACAATACTGACTTTATGGGCACGGATGTCCCGGCTCCTACGGACGTGGAGCTTCCCACCATGCAATACTTGCCTGAGGATCAGAGAGGTGAGAGCAAGTATTAAATGTTGTTATGAGGAGTGCTGACGTGAAAAGGGGACGGCAAAGAGGGGTGGAAGAAGATAGAGCGCAATGTGGGCGAAGCTTCTGACGGAGCATCAAAGCAGGGGTTAGAGGACGATCAGTATGCCTACCGTCTCTGTAGTTCGTATGACGGTCTTTTTCTTCCTGCTTCCTCATGTCTTCATCTCGCGCTATTCCGTTGATGCTCTTATAAAAGCTAAGCGTCGTCATTTCTCTTGTCGCCATCGACTATGTCGTACTTCAGAGGAACTCCGTGACTGGGTGTTAGCCATCTCTATGGACCAGAAGGTCTCTCAGAGTCTCCCGACAGATAACTGCCCTGCTTGCTCAGCCCAAGTATATGAAGCTTCTCTTGTCTGCCCAGAATGTAACAATCACGCCGAAGCCTGCATAGTCACCGGCTATCCAGTTAAGCCTTCTGTCAAGGTGTCGTGCCCCCATTGCCATGTCCCCGCTAACAAAGATGCGTGGAACCAGTGTGCCCTAGCCTTCAAGCAGTGCCCCTGGTGCAATGAGAACGTGTCACCAGCCTACTAAGAAGTAGGAGTCTAGCTTTAGACAGAAGTGAAATGCTGGCAACGTTTCCCTCCTTTCAGGGTTATGTATGGTATCGCTAATAATAAAAGCAACTCCATGGCCAGCCGTAAGCGAACTTCTCTATGTTCTTGATGGCGGCGGAGTCTTATGTAGTGGCGACCCTGGTCTCTTCTACTAACGAATACTGACTTTGATAAGGGAGGAGGAGATGAAAGGTTGGGAAGGAAGTAGAGAGAACTACTGGACATGTGCCAACCGTGTTGTGTGAGATTAGCTGCGTGCACAGCCTCCTCACAAGCTGTGACCCCATGTAGCTCGCAGCAAGCAATTGGTCTTAAGTGCTAAATCGTACTACTCTCGTGACGGCGTTTTTGCTACGAGGGAGGTTTTTGCTACGAGGAGAGACAGCAGCTATTGTCAAGGAGTATCGCTAATGTTAGAGTCGCAGCGGGAGGAGATGGAAAGAGAAAGAAAGGCAGATACTGGCACGTTTCGCAAGGACCATCTCTACCCTTTACTCTCTTTACCTTCCTGCAGTGGTCTCACAGGAGGGATGATCACAAGGGTTATACATCGAGGAGACGGAGTGTCGACCTGGAGCTTCAGGATGAGGACAGACGCGCTAATTGGAGGGAATGGAACGTGCACATAGTGAATTTCCAGACACTTGACCAAGAGAGAAATAAGAGCAAGTTTATTTAGCCTCACGCGCTCCACAGAAAAGAATGATTCGTGAGGCCTAACATAAAATCTCTGAAAGAGGTATTGGCCATTGAAAGCTGGCCGAAGGAGGTGAGAAAGGGCTTCCTGAAGGCACATTCGCGTATACTTTTGCAGCCGAATTCCCTGGACAAGTATACAGAGAGCTTTAGTGATGCAGCTGTCAGTTCTTTTCTGCCTATATATGTGAGCTCTGAACCTCTTTCAATCTCGTCAAACGTCAAACAAAGTAACGTTTGATGTCCTTCTTCCATTTTTTCCTCATGACTTGCTTGTGGTCATGCTTCACAATCAGTTCATCCTCCAGATAGAAAAAGTTCTCGTCTGAAGACATTGAGCTGTTCGTATCGATCTCTACCATCCATTGTTTGGGCTGGCTTTCAATATTCTCTAAAAGCTCGACGGAGAAGGGCTCCTGGGCATGTTGCCGAATAATGGCGAGTGCGTGATCTTCCAGTTGCTGTGAAGATTCGCATAGGGGACCCACAAAGTTGACGAAGTAAGGGATGCACACAATTGGTGGAAAAGGAGAGACTATGGGTGAGTAAACCGAAGAAAGCAGTCGGGAAAAGCGTGGGACAGAAGTAAGCTAACGTCAAGGTGGAAGAAAGGTACATACGAGTCCGAGGGAACACTGGGACTGGAGAATGCCTTGGGGAGTAGCAGAGATAGAGATAGGACGGATGACTTGGATACTGTTTGGTTAGCGTACAAAGGGCATGGTGCTGCCAGAAAGCAAGCTCCACAACGTAAGAGGGCCAGAAGCGAACGAAAGGACCAAGAACGGGTGCATTTGAGACTCGGATTGGTCCCTGTTACTGCTGACATACCTGATATCTAAGGCTTCTTTGTATGTGCACTGTCGGGGACGTAGAGTCAGAGTGAATTGTATAAATTTTCACCCCTTGCTCTTCCATGATGATTCCACTGCATAGCATAAAGGGGAGCAATGGTAAAGATGCATGTAGAGGCAATTCCATATCAGAGGTGGAGACTTATGTGAGATAACGACTTGCAAATCAGAGGCGATGTGAGGTCTGCCTGGCTACCTAGATGGTTGGCGACAGAGTTGAAGCAGGGACATTACGGAGAGAGGAGCGCGACTTCCGGCGCAAGGCTAAGCTTGAGAAGTCCTCTTGGGGTTTGAGGCAAATAAGAATGAGGAGGAAAGTTGAGGTTGGACTAGATTGCCCACCTATTCAACAATAGGTTCTGGCCCTCATCCTCGGACACGACTAAAGACTGGGTGCCATGAGAGAGAGATACTTCGAGTTTCCTATAAAAGGCCCAGCGAAGCACGAATTAAGGAAAGTGTTGAATGGTTGGAATGTAGACAATATAGAGAAGGAAAAGTAGAGAAGACAGCTGACACAGAGAGAGAGAGAGAGAGAGAGAGAAAGCGAAAGAGAGAGAACAAGAGAGACAGACAGACAGCTATATCGAGATTAGGGATTCGTGAGCGAAAACAAATGCAAGAGGAAACGAGAGGTGATGCCGAAGAAAAGGGGGAACATCATAAATAGAGTAAGACAAGACACCTTCACCTCTCAAGATCCCTTCCAGGCTTAAGGCACAAGCACTTTAGGGCTGCGCCTATTTCGACAGGATGTTTGGTGATGGGACATGGCACTCGCTCAGGGAGAAGAGGAAAAGAGAGGGTATTTGTTGTCATTGACGGAGAGCCTAGCACTGTCAAAGTAGTTGGATGAGGAGAAGGCCATACGAGAGGCCAGTAGAAGGAGCACAAGCTCAAGCGGAGTCTGCAACGCAGGATTCAAAGTGGAGCGTCAGATGATAACGAAACCTAAGGACATAGAGTGAACTAGGAACCGAAGCAGCCTGGCAAATTTGACAAACGATAGAGGAATCACTCAGAAGTATTTAGTCCGCTTCCGTCAGCTATATCAAATGCTACAAGTGTCTTACTTGTGCCCTTTTTGGATCTCGTAAGCACACGCATTCAGCTTCAAATGAACACGGAAGGGCTCCTTTATAGGGCAAATGGCGAGACTATTCACGTCATGTCCAGCTCGATGGGTGAGGTTCAGGATCCCTCTACGTAACGGCGTACAAACAAGAGGTAGCTTAAGGGAAGAGAAAGCGCAAGCGTCGCTCTGGAGACGAAACCCAACCTGCAGATAAGAGCTGAACTGCCTGCTGGGGAGACGTCACAGAGTCTGGCTATCACACAAGCTTGTGGCTGATCAACCTCAATGTCTAAATCTAGCTCTGGGTGGCCGAATAACTGCAGACACAGGAATAAGCCTTCTCAGGTGGAGTGGCTTAGTTGCATACAGATGATACAGACACAGGTGACTAAAGACGACAGGGGATATGGTTACAGAAGTAGAAGTTACACCGTGAGGAAGAGAAAAAAGGAAGGACAATCTACGAGCGAAAGAAGGAAGCCCAGTGAAGGGCGCACCTCAATACTGGCCTCCAACGGCTCCGTATCCCAGGAAAGGGCAAGAGCATCCTCTATGTTCTACATCAAGAGTCAGAAACCTCTCTTCATCACAGATAGCGCTTTAGATTGCGAGAGCACTATGCAGCTCAAGTTGGGCGGAAAACCGTTTCGTGGAGGAGACAAATAAGGAAAATTTAGGAAGGGAAGAGACTATCACAAGGCTCTCGGGGTAACTCGCGCTTACTTGAGTTCCAGGCATATCTGGCCCTCCGAACGATAGCCACTCTCCTGCCCAAGAACCCTGCAGAGTCGTTGTTTGCACCGTTCGGCGAAGCCCACTCTCTATATGATAGCACGGATCTCCCTCGATCTTTCTTGAGATGCTGCTCATTGGCTCCAGCAACCGTGGACCCAGAGAGAAGGTACGCCGTTTGCTATGAGTTGAGGACGGCAGCTCCTGGATGCCCACCCATTTGCCAGGAGCTAACGAAGTCTTAAGGAGGAAACCCAAATTTTAACATGTCAACAGGTAAGCAGATGACAATAGTCCCCAAATCCATGTTCCCCGCTATGTGTACTGAGCGTTATAACGTACAGCCTGGACCTGCCTTTCCTCCTCATTTACACTGTCGATACCATTAACTCAACGCAAAAGAAGCCGTCTTCACTTTCGCAATGAGATCACTCCTTATACGACACATACCTGTGCAGATGGTTCAACGTGCTCGCGTACAAATATTTGAAGGTCTGGATAGTGCTCCACTGCGGAGAAGGGAGCCAAGAGAAGGGTTATTCTGGCATGCTCATGAAAGTAGGCCTCTTGGCGCTTCTCGTATGGCCTCCCGCAATGCGCTTATGTCGGTGCCTACTCCTTTCGCACCCATATGTATCCAAAGACTCTCGGTCGTCCCCGCATCCCGCGATTCCTAAGGCGTCTTTGGGCATGTCACTAACCTTCATTTTTCACGCCATTGAGACAGAACTCCCACCACTGTCTGCAGGTTTCTAGGAATCCGATCTGCGGCCCGGGTGTGGCAATATTGGGCCAGTCGTGACTCCTGTAGCAAAATCTTTGTTGGTTAGATGAGCACTCTACACCCTCCTTTCCCCTTCCTACCATACTACGGAAGCGGTTAGCTTCCTAATCAGTCCTCTGTTTTTGGTCCCATTGACTACTTGGATAGCCCTAACTTAGAGTAGTGTCTCCCTTACTCTCTCTTTCATCTCCACGATAACTCACCATGGCCCAATTATTCCTTTCCTGAAGCCCGGAAGCCCAGCCACGAGTCTTAGTACGGCATTATGATATCCATCAGCCCATCCGCCGATAGCCAACACTGGGCATCGGATGCCAGCAAAATCTTCACAGACTTGGAAAGGAAGGAGAGCAAATCAAAGACTACTTTAGCTCAGAAAGCAACCCATCGAGCAACAGGAGCATCATGTCATCCACAACATCCATATACGACGCTATCCGTCGGTGTGCATAGCGGTCTTCCCCCTGGGCGTGCTCCGTGTTGTCTACGGCTAAGACTTTTCAGCCCGAGGTCATTTTGGCTTTCTGAACTTTATCTCTATTCTAAAGAATGCTATGCTCGCGCAAACGTTATACTTGGACAACTCTTGCTCTATGACATTGTTACGTGCGAAATACCTGATCCGTGCTGCCAGTACTTATCTCGTGCCTGGTGTGCCAGCCACTCATGGAGGAAGGGTTTGTGCCGTTCCAGTCGCTTCAGCCAGACATCTTTCCAGTTCGGTCCCACATTTCCCGGAAGAGGGGGTCGAGCATTCCAAGCGAACATGACAGAGGCCCAACTCAGTGCCTCCGATCCAAGAACACACCCTCCAGTCTGGAATATAGGAGGAACAACAAGAGAAAGCAGTAGTATAGGCAGGTCACAAAACAGAAAGAGTGGTAAGAAGAGCAGACCCCTTGCTGGCTACTAGAGCCTCCGTCCTTCATGGTAAAAGGCTACATCAATATACAGACGGACGGCCCCCACTGAGCTCAACAGAGACAACCTATAAACGTCGTGCTAAGAGGGCGCTATGCCGCGGGAGTTCAAGAAACGGATGACTGCTGGCTAACTTACATAGTGAACGTCGTCAGCATAGCGATCGTCAGTTGAATAGAGGGAAATAACTCCTCTAAGAGCTTCTGGTTGCCTCTGGGCAATCTGTAGACCATTGAAACCTAACTCAGCGGGTAACAGACAGAAGAAAGTCGATAAGCTCAAGGGTAAATAGCCCGTATATCTCATCTGCCCTCATTTCTCAATACTTTGCTGGCCCTTTTTCTTCTTATAGGTTACACTCTATGGAAGGATGGCCAGACCACTCCCATATAGCACTCTGAGCCATGTCGGGATGCAGAGAGGTTGACCATAAGCTGCACCCTATTGAACCAACTCCTGTCTGATCATGGATATGCAGCTCTCCCTGTGATAGGTCTGGTCTTCTGCAATCTTGTCCTATATTCTTACCTCCCCAGCTTTTACCAAAGAGTCCAACTCTTCCAGTGCACCAGTCCTGCTGGGCAATCCAATTGACAATCTCCACGCCATCGTCTATCTCCTGCATCGTATACTCATCGTCTTGATGGCCCTCGGAATCTCCGGTGCCCCTGATGTCCACTCGAACTATAGCAAAGCCTCGAGCAGCCATCCAATCGTGATTTAGAGAGTCTCGACGAGCCGTCCTGAGACATGGAAATAGCACCAAGAGTGAACTGAAGGTACAGTGCGAACAACGGTGAAGGACTAGGGCTCAAAGTGGAGAGGTAAATGACCGATAGAATGTTAGGTCAAGGGGCCAGGAAACGACGACACGCCGCAGCCGGAGTGATGGAGAGACGCGGAACCAAACAGAGGAGAAGAACGCAACCAGCCGCCTAGGATAAGCGGCAAGCGGGCATCGAGTACTATCAGACGAACGGGTCAGGAAAGAAACAGAGGAATTAGACAAATAAGGCAAGAAAAGGCACAAACGCTCGTCGTTGAGCTCTTGACTCCAAAATTTACCCACCAGTCGCTCTTTCTATAGGGCAGATACTCCAGAATGGCTGAGAACTTAAAGCGGAAAGGGGGAAGGAGACTTGTAAGATATGGCCAACAACAGCTCTGAAGAAGTACCACGCTAGGCGCGTTGATAGCCTACCTTGGCCGGTTGCGAATCAGGGCTCACTGGCACTGGCATCCAGAGCTGGGAGGGAAAAGAGTATAAGGCCTTAGGCACGTAACGCTGCTCCTTCTCTTCGCTGTAACCCCTAATCCGTCTCTTCTTACTTTTAGCCCTTTTGGACCTAACTTTTAGGTCACCGACAGCAGTCCCTTCTTCCCACCGTGTCTATCCTCATGCTTCTAATTTGGGTTATACCCTTGCTTTGCAGTGATTGGCACTTACCTTGGCTGCGAGCTTGGTTCCATCTTGCACTGTTATATAGAAGTGCTCAGTGATTTCCACCGCGAACATAGAGCCGGACATTTTCCCCTCCCACCGTCACCAGAGACGGGTAAAGAGCTCTTCACGACCTGCTAGTGGAGAGAGCTAGGTAGTAGGAAGAGGAAAGTATGGCAGCTAATGACTAATGAACAAAACCGATCTTCTCAATCCCCCTTTTGTCCACGACCTCTGCCGGTCAGGTCCTGTCATGGAGTGCCACTGATGTATCCTGATGGAGATCTTCACACGTCGAGGAGAGACCGGACTATGAGAAAGATCTTCATCATGAGTCGAGCGAGCCGCTTCGATCTATCATCATGCAGCCGCATGGCACGCAGTCTTCAGGGAGGTACAGTGGGTCTTCAGGGTTCAATGACTGAGAACATTTAGCAAGGATTCTTATCACCCTCCATATCTCTAGGTCCCTCTGTCTCTCATCACCCATTTCTCTCTTGATAGAGCTTTTAAATTTTACTCTAAAGCAAGCTCTTATTGGTATGTCTGGTATCTCCCTCATGATCTGTCTATCTCGGTCGTTCTACTAGCTGTCGTTCCCTCTCTGTCTTCCCTGTTTCGTCATTTCCTTTGAAGGATGAGGCTTCTTTACAGTGCCATCTTTTAAACCTCGCCCAGGAACCGCTGTCAAACTTTAGGTCTGTCATCATTGTAGGCCTGAAGGCTGCCCCACAAGGACAGGCTGAAACTGGCTCCCATTGTACACCTTTGAGAAAACGCTTTGTGGTCTCTTTGTCCTGCTGTCACGAACTTTACGAAGATAGGGCCGAATTGGAGACAGTTAAGAGATCGATGTTGGTGCTGAACACTGGCAGCTATTCTCGGCTTGGGGATTCGTTCACTTTCACTTTCGGGTGTGGTGGCGCCATACATAGTCCAAGCCATCATCCATCACCACCGATTGTGGCCCTTTGAGAAGCAGAAGCAGCGAGTGTGTGGCTCTTCTCCCTGCCTGCATCATCGTCATCCCTGTCGTCCGCTCCTCATCGCGTTCTTATCTTCCTCTTGTCCTTGTCTCGCCGTCTTTGTCTCTTTGTCTGTCTCTCTGTCTGTCTCTCAGTCTCTCTCTCTTTGCCCGTTGCGACGTGGACTCTGTCCGAAGGATACGTCATTCAGCAGCTGTTGCTAAGTAAGGACAACATGATGCGGGCATGGTTCGTGATGTCTTTCATTGACGGGCAAAGCGAAGTCCGTTCAGGGTAGTAGCGGTTACTCTATGCCTATTTTCAGTCTGATAGCTACAGGTCAGGGCGTTTGGGCTGCACCTTCCAAAGGCTAACCATATTCACTTTATAAAAGAATGAGAGATCTGTTACCTGCTTCTGTTCCTAAGCCAACAGCTCTTGACCAGAAGGTGCGGCTCCCATCCCATGTCGGTGTCCGGGAAGGAGACTGCTTTAAGTGAAGCAAAGAGTTCCTTACAGAAAAAAGCTCATTTATTGGTGAGGATCCAAGGTCTCTTGTCAAACGTCTGGATGGATCAAGGCTTTTCTGAATATTCCTATCCTGGTTTCTGGTCGCGCTGCCTACCGCTTTCTTGTTAATAACTTTATGCTTCTCACCCTCTAGAGCAGTCAATGGCTGGCTGCTGGGCTCATCTTGTGAGGTGCTTTCCAACGGTCTCCGACCCACTTTGAGACATTGAACGGACTGAACTTAATGGCTTAACTTCTTCATAAAGAAAACCTTGAGAACTACTGGGATGACAAGTCATCATGAGGTGCTGTTAGACGGCATAGCTTATGTTGTAGCTGATCTCAAATAAGGAAAGTAGGAAGGAAGCGGGAACGGTAGCGAGGCGCAGGGCGAGACCGGTTATGACGAAGGAGACTCTATGGCCGCAACAGCAGCTCTTGATGGAGAGTCCCCTTCCTGGGCCTCGCTCATAGGCGAGGACTCGTTCTCGCTAGGACTGGTCATGCCATCCATATCAGCGCGAGAAGCTCTCATCATCTTTTTCATCCGGATCGCGGAACGCACCTAGTAGAGTGGAGAAGGAGAGAGCACATGAGTCCTCTGAAGAAGGTGTAGCTGGGGAGAGCCAAGGAGGAGAACGATAAGCAGCAATGAGGAATATTTGACACGTATGAAGTCCTAATATTCTCATGAGGAAAGAGAAAAGTCGGACACCGAAATAGGCAACGCTACCGTCTGAATGCCGGCTCTAAACTTTTCCTTTGCGCTGAATTTTCGCATCTCGCTGAGAACATTGGAGAGGTTGCGCTTCTCCTCGGCCTTGATCCAGGGATGCTCAAGAATCTCAGCTGCTTTAATTCTCTTCTCTGCATGGACAAAAGGCTCAGAAATTCGAACATTAAACACTCTTTCCCCGGCTTACTGATCAGCACCATAAAAGATTAGACGAAACTTAGATAAAGGCACTAGAAAATTGGGAAGTAGATGAGCAGAATCTCGAGAAAGATCAAAAATGCAAGAGGCCTTCGCACCAGGGTCAAGGGTCAGCAGCTTCTGAACCAGATCTTTGGCTGGATCTGATACTTCATCCCAGTAGGGCGAGTCAAACTGGAACTGGCCAGTCGCCACTCTTTTGAGGATTTCCGCATGATTATCTCCTGGGAAAGGCTAGAGGAACGTATCATTAGCCTGTCATCGACTTAGTTGAAGCATTCCTCTCCCTTAGAGCCAAGCCACTCTGTCTCAATCTATCTGTGACCTCACTTGGGTGATGGGCGGAGTACAGCTACGAATTGAATCTGTCGCCTTCTTACCGGATATCCACACAGCAAAATATAAAGCACGACGCCGATGCTCCAGCAGTCGACTACTGGCCCATAAGCCTTTCCTCGCACAATTTCTGGAGCAATATACCTGGCCGACCAACGCAAGCACCACAGAAGAAAGTAAAACGTGGGGAGGCGTAAGAAATTCGAAGAAGACTTGCCATCCAGCAAGCAAGATGTAACGTATAGCTACCATAATGGCGGCGAAAGCCAAGCACGGTCGCCCTTCCATTTATGTCCTTCTCTAGATGTTTCGCTCTCTATCCCTGCCTGCCCCTGCTCCTCCCATTGGTCTGTTAAGTAACCTGTCGCAACCTACCCTGGCGTCCCGCACGCTGTCCCTTGCTGGTTCTTCTCTAGGCTCTTTGCGAAGCCAAAGTCAGCTATAACGATGTCAGAGTCGGGGTCTTTGGTAGCGAGCAGTATGTTCTCTGGCTTGATATCTCTGTGTACAATTCCTTGAGAATGAAGATAAGTAATTGCGCTTGCTAGCTTTCTAATGACTATCCTAGCGTCATCTTCGTTGTAGTACTCGCGCTTAACTAGCTCATCGAAAAGCTCGCCACCGGTGCACATTGGCGTCACCTAGAGTCATATGTGGTCAAAAACAGGGGAAAGAGCGCGCAAAAGGGTTAGAAAAAGAAAATGATAAAGACATAGGCACTGAGGAAGGACGAAAAGGATGCGGTGACGCGATAGGTAACGAGAGAGGGCATGAACAACGATGATAGAAGTTGCACTCAGAAGGAGCAGTGGGTAGGAAGCTCGTCAGGGCAAGTCATCTCGAGAAGAGAGAGCGAGATATCTTGCAAGGTGCTAGCACTCACCAAGTAATGCCACTCTGGCTCTTGAAAGTAGTCAATTAACCGGACTAGGTTCGGATGTCTCAGCTTCTTCATGATCTGCACCTCCTGCTGAAGTGCCTGCTCCTCAGCGGGTTTTAGGCCCTTTCTCTGGATGCACTTGATTGCAACCTGTTGTGAGGTCGCAATGTGCTTTCCTGCTCGTACGATAGAGGAAGCGCCTGAGCCAAGAGTGTTGCCCAGCTTATACACGGAACGGCAAGTCTGGCCTGGCTTGTGCTCCGGAATATTGGGACCCTGCAGCAGCAGGAAAAGGTGTTGTCAGAAAAAGGAGAGAGGAATATTCCCTGTGGGCTTTCTTTCGTCTTGTCGTTCTTCCTTCATCTTAGCCTGGGCCCGGATCCGCCCGGGTTTAAAGGTCCAGGGCGATCTCACAATCAATATCCTCTGGTCTCCTCATGCAACCTATTACCTCACCGCCCGTCTACATCTTCTTGTATCTACTTGTCTCTTCGTGCTTCTTCTCACCGTGCTCTCTCTGCTCGCATTCTGATCTCTCTCTCTTTGCATTCCTATCAACGTTTCTTACCATTGGTGAGGACTCTGCGTTAGGCACTGCTTTGGTGCCCCCTCCTTCACTCTTTGGAGGTGGCGCCGGAGGGAGAGTCGTCGAAGAAGCAGACGGCGCGGTAGGTGCCTGAGACGACTCTCCAAGTTTAATATCTCCCAGCTGGACCTGAACCCCAGATACCGTAGGTTGGACGGGATTGTTCTGCCCGCTTGCCAGACCTGGTGAGTTCGGAATAACGAGGGGCAGAAAGAGAGAGAAGAGACCATACAAGGAGGTGTGAATGGACGCGGGGCCATAGTCATACTCTTCCTATAGTCATACTCTTCCTCCCCTGTCCTTTCCACCAACAGTCTGTGATCCTATCATTCGCTGGTCAGCACCAGCACAAGACTCTTCACAGGGGCCCCTTTACTGCCGCTACAGCTCTGGGCACAGGCTATGTCTCTTCAAGTCTCTCTTCCTCTCTCCGCTTCGGGATGGGATGGGAGCAAATGTAGGTCTACTTATCTCACCTTTCTCCTTCTGCAGTCTGCTAGCATTTTCAGCCAGAAATTTGGCTCTTCTCTCTTGATCCCTTTCGCTGACTTTGTAGTCCCACATGAGACTGGCATATGCAGTCTTAACCTGAGGGGTCCAGAGATCAGGATGGAGACGGATCTTTCTTTCGGCAGCGAGAGAGACTGTCTTCCTTGCCAACTCGTTCTTGGGCATCACTTCTATCGTGACCTAGATTCCCGTTATAAGGGAGAGGAACCATCAGGAGAGGGGGTTACTGAGGAGTAGGAGAGGAGAACGTGGAGTTGTGAACATGAGGAAATGAAAGCTGAAGAGATAGGGCTAGCTAGTACCTGCCGAAAGACAGCTAAGATATCAAGAATCTCGGGCTGCGAGTTGGAAGCCAGAAAGTTCTCAATGGCCTGATGGAGCTCGGGTGCCTCAATCTTCAACCCTTTCATGGCAGATTCGAACTTTTCCTTCTTGTCTGCGTCATTCGTATCTTTCCTAATAAGCGAGTTGATCGCTCGCATCCACTTGCTCTTCTCCGTGTCTGAGAACGCGTCGAAGAGGTAGTCGGTGTACTTGTCGTCTTTCTTGTTATAGTGAACGATTTTGAAGACATTCTTTCGCGTATGGTGAGGTGCATTCTTGACGTCAACGATGTCAGAGACTTCCATGGACTTCCTCAGCAAGGAATTGTCTCGAATGCCTTCAGGCTTGGCACTGTTTGTCCATATGATTGGGATACAGTGGACCCAGCATGTGTACAGCATTAGAAATCCATCAGAAGAGCAAGGCGAGTAGAATGCAACGACCACGAAGATACGAAGGATAAGAAGGGACGAGGAGAAAGATGCCAACAGACGGAAGGGTTAGAGGTAGCCCGGCTAGACAAGCAGAAGAGGACCACCCAGGAGGAAGAGAAGGTCGAGAGATAGCAAGAAGGCCTTAGACAAAAAAGCTGGCCTTAGACAAAAAAGCTGGAGCAAAGACAGAATGGCTCATATCGGAGAAAATTGAGGAAAGACAGAGAATGTCAGGATGAGATGTATATCCAAGAGAGACGAAGACCGTTTGAAAGAGAGGAGTGAGGATATTGGAGGGGCAGACAGTGACACAGAGACATACACACACAGAGAAAGAGCATAGGGCGAGATCGGTCAGGACATGACAGTAGAACTTCTAGCTACCTCGAGAGTCGATAGTACATAAACTGAGAGGAGGTGAGGACAAAGTATCTCCGCTGCCAACTCCTCCTGAAGTGCCCCTTTTTCTCCAACAATCCATCCACGATAATATCGCCAGCGTCACTCATTGCTCAAGAACTCTAGATCAACTGAGAGAAAGCGAGAAGACGAGAGATCTACAACTAGATCAATCTCCGTACTTTCCGGCGGCCGTATCGTCGCCTTCTTGAGGAGAATTAGCGCTGCACTGAAGATACGGCTGTGAGAGAGGCGCAGAGTGGCTCCGTTCTTGTACGTGAGCCCGATTCGTTTAGACACTCAGACGCAAGAGGAGAGAGACAATAAGGAGAACTCCCCACGGGTTTGGAAACTGCTCCTTCGTGTGCAGACAGTTAGGCCGATGGGAAGGTTGCAACAAGAATGGATGGGTGCCTTGGCCCCTATTCTGCGCCTTAGCCGATGAAGTGTGTGGGGAGGGACAGGATCAGGAGGGTGAAGAGCAGATATGATTGGCCACCTTAATGGGAAAAGTACAAGCTGTGCCTGCAACTTAGACTTGCAAGGGTCAACAGCCAGAAACAGTCAGGGAAGCTTCAAAGGTAGGATGCAGATAAAAGTGAAACCTCATTCGAGCCAGAAGCAAAGGTAGTCTTTATAAAGCGAGGATTGGGCTGGAAAGGAGCAAAGGCCAGGAGGCCTAAGAGAGGAGGTAAGGTTTCAGATTCCTTCCTTGGGATGAGGGAGAATCAAGGCCGGGGGCCAGTGAGAGAACGCCAGTGAGAGAAGGCCAGCACCAGCGACGTGGTGGCTCACAGAAAGAGAGATGTGGAGAGCCAGACGAGCTTTAACCCAGGAACAAGAGCTAGAGGGAGAGAAGAGGTGAAGGGCGAGAAACGACTCAATGAAGGGAAGAGGGAGGGACAGGAAGAAACATATCCAGACGAGAGCCAGAAAGACAGAGAGCCAGAGAGAGAGAGAGAGAGAGAGCGAGAGAGAGAGAGGGAGTGCAGCATCCATCAATCCATCCCATCATCCCCATCCCTCCTCGTCCCCCATCACGTGCTACCTCTCTTCTCCTCCACTCTCCAGCGCTGACCATCCTTGCCAAAATGTAACCACCGCGGCTCCCACCCACCACACTCACCACAGAGGGTACTATAGGGTACCAGTGCCATTATGGACATACCCACCCCGTCAATGTAGGTAGGAGTATTAACTATGGAGAACAGGATAGCAGTCATATTATTAGCGAGCGAAGCGCCATCTCTTTCTCATAAAAGGCACAATGCCCTTTCTCTCTCTTCTCTTGTGCCTCGAAGCGCCGCTTTTCTCTTAGCTCAGGGTGCGCACGCCAGTACTTAGTGCTGTCTTCCCTATTGGAAGAGGTCCTGAGGACAGCTCTAAATCTGTGATGACAGCGAGTGCTCACAGCCACGGAGTAGAGATGTCACCCTTTACATAAGCACCGCCTCCAGCAACAGGTTGCCTGTGCTCCTCGCCCTTGACGACCTAACAGATTACGGAGAGTGAGATTCTTGATCTTGTCCGCTCTTCACGAGGATTTCGGCTAGCGATATGTCTTAATCAGACTCGTTCTGAAAGCAGCGTCCTGGAAAACTCAGGACACAAATAGAAAAAGGCGGCTTCGAGAATGGCACGCTCATAGTTATGTAAGAGGCCAGAAATTGGAAAAACCTCTCTGAACTGACAGGGGCAGTCTTTGGGAGGAGAACAGTACTGAGGGTAAGGAGGCCTTGGCTAATCGTGGTATAGTCCTATTTCCGGGCAGGGGACCGATGCGGTCCTTCAGATTCCCAGGATACCATTTTCCTCCTCCATCAGTACGGAGAGGGCCACCACACGGAGAGGGTGGAGGGCGAGCAAGAACCTCACTTTTTGAGTCCCATGAGGGAAGCTGGAAAGGGGAAGCAGCTCTTATAGCCAATACGCCAGTGCGGCTAGAACCTGAGCCCTTCACTCCGCGGTGCCCTAGGCAAGCCTGCGACCTAGCCCATGACTCCGTACCATTCTAGCCCAGCAGAGTAGGAGGCGAGAGTGTGCTCCCTTGATGGCAAGGCGATTCGACCCTATACCAACAGCTAAGGACTGGAATATATGAGAGAACTCTTTGACAATTGCTCTTCGTGGTCCTTCTGTACGTGGTAACTCCGACTTTACGAAGGCGCCTTGCTTGAACTGTGTTGAGCTCTCACGGGCTTTAAGCGATCTTGAAGGTCCTGGGTCCAGTAGGCGTCATGAACGGCAGCTGGAAATAGGAGGTAAACTCGGCGAACAACAGCCACTCACCTTCAGTAATTTTCTGAGGCTGGTGAGCTCCTCAGTTTGCCGTCTAATCAGCTCTTCTTGAGTCTTTGCCTTGGCTCTCAGCTATGCATAGCGGAGAAGATAATTTGGGAAAGTTCGTATACAAACCAGAACTCTGTGCCTGAGAAGACTGAGTAGTCGCAGACAGACTGCTTTGGCAAGCCGCTTACCCGCTTACATCGCTTGTTGCCGCACATTTCCTCCTCGTCCCTATTCAGAAGGGAGGAAGGCCTTTTCCAATGCGCGCCTCCTTCTTCCGCTGTATCATTTATCAGTTCCTCCAGACCATGTACAGTCTTAACATGATGCTTAAGAGCTTGGACCGTGGCGAAGGACTTCCCACAGCCCTTATCATGACACTTGAAGGGCCTGATCCCTGTGTGCTGTCGCTCATGATCGGTCATGTTGCTAGTGGCACTAGTATCAGCACCCCAGCAACGTGTACGGAGACGGATTTGGCACAAACTATGCTCTTGCCTTTGTCCAGCCGGTCCACCTGTCCCGTCGTTACGTGCACTTTCTCTATAAACACCGTTCATACCTCATTGACGTGAACTTCTTTCCACAACCAAAGCGGCATGTGTAAGGCTTGACGCCACTGTGGACTAGCTGATGTCTTCGTAGCGCTCCTTCTTGACGAAAGGACTTTTCACACGAGGGTTCAGGACAGAAAAATGGTCTTTCTGAGGTGTGAGTCCGCAAGTGGCGACGAAGGTCGTTTAGACCATCGAATTCCTTGATACAAGACTGCGGAGAAGAGAATTTACGCAAGGAGTTAGGGAGACTGACCCTTAGGCCCACAGTAGGCTACACAATAAGATGCATTGAGCAGGCAAGCGATTCGGGAAAGGGGAGAGACGTCATTAAGAACGCTTAACAAACGGCCACACTTCTGTCTTAAAGCTAAGCCAAAGCTGGCACTTTCCATCCTGAGATTAGCTGAATACGAAAAGGGTGGGATAAAGCAAGTAACTCCAGGCAAATTGATGACCATACTTAATCAAGCACCGCTAATCTCTCACCTCATGCCCACATTTGTACCGCTTACGGATTCCCCTTTGTGGCTCCGACTGAGATCCTCCTGACTTAGCGGCGCCCTAGGGGATTCGTTGTAGGATGGGATTAGTGGCATTTAGTAAGGGAAGCACTTCTGGACAGCGAGAAGCAGTGAGGTTGAGCACCGATACAGGTCATGTATAAGCCTAAGCAAAAGGTTAAGAACGGCTAAACTACGCACATCAAGGTCTTCATCAGCCACCCTGCTCTCAAACATGCTTATCTCCTCGCTAATGCAGGAATCAGCATTATGCTGCTTTTCAGAGCCCCGAGGAGTCTCAGGCGTACTCCGTGGAGGTTCAGCCATACTCTGCTATAGGAAAAGCAAGTTATGGGTATGAATGAGCTTTAGACCCGAGAAAGTGCAGCCAGAGGTTATTGACGTGTGCCTTCACCGGTAAAGGAAGTTGACCAATGCATTAACAGCTATAGAGAACAAACCCAAGAAGAAGGTGAGCTGAAGGTGAGTGTGGGAGGCGAGGCGACTCTAAAGAAGAGAAAATCTATGGAGAGAAGATGAGGGGCAGGCCAAGCGCTCAGGCATTCTTGACTGGAGTCGCTGGAGCCGTCTAGACCAGAGTATGCCTACCTCTGAGCATTGACCACCTACGAGTTCTTGCTGTTCTTGTGTTCCGTCTCTATCCTCACTGTTCGCAGACCTCCTTAGCACGTCGGCTGAACTCTCTCGGAGGACTCCATTCGTTAAGTTGACGTCGATGGGCCTACACCGATGATGGGTCGCCAGGTCCTGACTAGGTGATTCCCCGGGGAGTGGAGTGCTCTACAGCAGAGATTTTGTAAGTCACCTCATCGGATATAGACGCGAACTGGAAGGTTGCGGATTCAAATCTTTCATGGGCACATATAACAGGATTTGCTTACAACGGTAGTGACAGGAATCATCATCTGGGTAGGCCTCGTCGCCGTAAGAAGTGCAGAAGTGGAGACTGCAAATGGGAACAAAGCGTTAAATGGCAAGACAGAATAAATGATAGCAACGCATGGACAAGGAGGTTCATGCTGAAGCCAGGGCAGTTCATAGAGGAGCAAGAGTCGCGCATATGCGTAAAAAACTCATGAAAGGTCGAAGCCACTCAGATAGCCTCGCCAGCCCTCGCACAAATGATATCGACAGGCACATCTCAAGAATATTTGAACGGTAGAAACCCACTGAGGAAGATGAAAGCCTAAAAAGCAACTTGAGCTCTATTCCGACCTCCAGCAACTGAAGCAAACCCTGCGGAAACCCCTCTGAAGCCTCTAGAAGCTGGATGCGAGCTGCCAACCAGCAACTGATTAGGTACGAACATATCGCTTGTTTGCCTTGAAGCAACTGTTAAGGGGGTAAGCAGTCAGCTCATGATTGCAGAATGTGAGAACGAAGAGGAGAATGGAGACTTAGATAAAGATGTGTTTAAAGACAAAATGTAGGCGCTATGGGCTGTTTTTGGAAGGGTCAATGCTTGTCATTGGTAAGTAGAGGTAGCATCACAAGGTGAACGATGGAATCAACCATCGCTTGACTGACGGCGATAGAAGAGTGGGTTCTGGCCTTACGAGAGGCCATCGGATCCCCAATCATTGGCAGAGCGTCTTGGGCTACTCCCTCCTCTCCCACGGTTGAGTGAATGGCGGAAGAAGAATATGAGGAAGCCAGTTCCGAAGCCAGGGGTGGCGAGAGGGAGGTAGGAAGTATCATGGACTGCGACATATCAGTGAAAACCGGGGACATGAGAGAAGGGGAGGCAGAACGTGCCGCGGAATAATTGGCATACAGCGGCCGTGTGGAAGTTCCCATAGAACTGCGGGAAAAACTGTGAGGACGCAGTCCTAGGACTAAGCACCCAAGGATAGTTGAGGGTGCAGGGTGGACTGAGCAGCAGCTGAAGCGACAGTAACGAGGAGAATATAGAGAAGCGGGTGATA
>FLMG01002106.1:0-27941 GCA_900088475.1 Hyphochytrium catenoides | reverse complement strand
TTTCGTAACGCCTAGTCCAAAGTGAGGACTCGGTAGTGTGGAAGGCGGTGGAGGCCCTGTATTTGCTTCAACCTCTGGAGGCAGATGAGAGGCTAAAAGAAACAGAGAAAGTCCAGGCGGACTCAAGATGACCCACTCCTCGAGGAAACAAAGCTATGAGCACCTCACACAGGAGAAAAGACGAGAAAGGCCGTCTCTCATTCCCCAAGTGTCGAAGACGGGAGGAGGGAAATATGAGAGAGCAAAAGAAAGATGAGGGAGAGAGAGAGAACGAGAGAGAGAGAGTGAGAGAGAGAGAGAGAGAGAGAGAGACAGAGAGGGAGAACTGAAGCCCGCAAGCGAACAAGAAAGGAATACGTGCTTTGGATCGCCCGCCGCTCAACTCTCAGGGTATTGAACAACGTCCAGAGATAGGGTTGGAGGAACAGAAGCAGATGGACAATATTGCACGAATGGGTACGAGCGTTCGAGAAGAGAGAGAGAGAAGAAGAAGAGAAAAAATGAAAGAGAGAGAGGGAGGGAGAGAGATGATGGTTGTGAAAAAGGAACACTGTGCATACGCGGGTCGGGACCAAATAATTTATTGCTGCACGCTGGCACCATTGATAAATAAGACAGAGCATCTATAACTCTATGGAAAAGAGAGAGAGAGATCTACTAGAGTAAAATCCACACTAGAGTGGACTGGAGAACGAGTGTGAGGAGAGAAGGAGAAGCTGCAGATGAGCAAGCCGCCAGACTGGGAAAGAAGAGAGGAAGTGCGCCGATTGGACTCTAGAAAGGAAAATTTTAGGGGGAGAAGGGAAAAGAAGAGAAGAGAAAGTCAGGGTCTAGGTCCCTCTATTTGCACCTGCGTAGGAAGCTCTCCCAGGGAACCTTCACTGACTTCAGAGGGAGAGAGGTGGCCATACGGGCCCCATAGGGTAGAAAGGGGAGACGAGTCTTCGACAGCGAAAGAAGCTTCGCTGCGTGCGCTATCAGCCCTTTGTAGTGAGACAGATTGAGGCTGGGCAATGGATGCGGCAGCTCTGACTCCTTCCTCGAGCTGGAGCTCTCTAGCAACGCTCTCCGCTAGTAGCTTGTGGAGATATTTGACTTGCGCATCTGGTCTCAGGTGCTTGAGCGAGGAAAGAACCTGCTGGACCTGGTCTCTCCTTCTGGCCCGCCGTGAAGCAGATTTAAGACAGTTCCTCAGCGTGCGATAACTCTTGACGTAGTCAGAGGGTGAGCCGGAAACGGGTTCAGACTGGGAGCGGGTGGTTCTCCTTGGGTCCTCAAGCCCAGGTATTGCCACCGATATGGTTGGAGATGGAGACGAACCAGCAGAGATGGCAGTCGGTCCCTCCTCCAGTCTCTCCTCATCTCTTTCCTCGCCTAGAGCCAGTTCGTCAGCTTCAGGGATCTCGTTGTCATTGGTATCTCTATCCAAGTAAGATTGCTGCCTCTCTGCACTCACAATGATGCTGCAGTTGCGTGAGAGCATGTCCTCAAACGTGTCCTCGTCATAGTCCAATGCTGACTGCTCTAGCATGGCAGGGGTCGATAAAGACGCGCTCTTGCTTTCTAGGCTCACTCTTTCTGACCACTGGTGATGGGGAGGAGAGCTGCTGAGCTCAGAATCCATCTCCGAGCCTCTTCCCAAGTCTTGAGATCCACTACGAGAGAGGGGACCAGCGCTATTACTTCCTAAGCTGTTTCGTCTAAGAAGAGCAGATGCCACCGCCTGCAAGTTAGAAAGGGCACCAGTGCTGGCCCGTGTCACGGCTCTCACTCTCCCGCTGCTACTAAAGCGTGGAGTTTCTTGGGCCAGACCATCGAGCCCTTTAGCCGTTGTACTCCTACTCTCAGAGATGTCATCCACGCTCCAAGGCCGTTGAGAAAAGCCACCGAGGGCGGAGAGTGGTGAAGTTGTTTTCTCTTTTTGTAAGGACGGCTTGAGCGCCAGCTCGACCGAGTGAGGAGTTGGGAAGGAAGTAGTCAGAGCGGGTGAGTTTTCGGGGTCATAGCGAAAGAAGAAGCTCTCCCAGAGCACCACCTTCTTCTCATTGGCCCGAGGCCAGAGAACGTCTTCCACCGGTTGATATCGAGGGTTAAGGAAAGAGTTGATGCTCACGAGGACAGGTGTCCATACGGAGACTGTACACTCCCAGAGCTTCAAGTCTGTCCTCTCTTTTTCCGTGTTGCAGAGGAAAGTGCCATAGAGGCCAGAGGAGAGAGAGTCGGATACATGGAGCAATAATTTCTCATCAAACTCGAAGGCTGAAGGAAATTGTCGCATCACTTGATAAACCACGTCAAGCCACTGGAGCATGATCGGAGACCGCTCTCTCTCCATATCTTCTGGCCTACGCCCGACCCCAATCCTGTCTGAGAACTAGTGCAGTGATAGGAGACAGGATTGAGAACGTTAGAAAGGGCCCTGAACTTTTCAGACTCAATGTACTTTGGCGTCCACTAGGAAGAATAATGGCTTTGAATGAGAGAAGGCGTAGGAGATAGCGACCGCAACTGAAAGGAGCAGGCTTACAACTAGAATAACGAAAGTCTACTATCCAAACTATACCTTGTGGCCGAACGAGCAGAATTCCTTCTCAATGAGCACGGCGAAGCCCTTAATAGTCCGATAATAGGGATCTAGAAGCAGCTGTGCCGTGGCAGTCAATTGGGGAGTTCGATCCCAGCCATCACTGCAATGAACTACCACCGAGGAGGATGACTCTTGGAGCAAAAGCGCGATGCGGACCGCTCCAGCCAAAATCTTCATCACATGCTTCAACCAACCGGTAGCTATGGGTTGTATGGCAGCGCAGGAAGAGAGAACACATATGGTTAAGTCAGCGGAAGGTCAAGGCGACAGCAGAATGAGACCGAAACCTGCCTTGTAGCCGGGTGAGAAAGGTCTTGTTGCTATTATTGTCAGCTTCCGTTACCTTTGGCTCAAGGAGTACTGCAGTGATACCGAGGGAGGTAGAGGGAGTGCAAGAACAGTATGGAAGGTCAGTCATTAGGAGTCAACGACGCTTTGGTCGAGGTATAGACATCACCTGATAGAGCATTGATGGACTCCCTAATCTTATGTATGTTTGCCAAGCCCAGAAACTCTACCTCTGCATCATATATAATTGGATCTTCCACGCCTATGCACTCATAGTTAGTCGGCACGCACAAACGCATATAGGCCAGCAGGAAGCGAAAAGCAAGAAGATCGACTCGACAAGGAAAGATATAAGTGGAACGAAAGGAAAGACTTGAGGAAGTGTGGAAAGGGAAGAAGACTTTGACCTTTCCCTATCATCTTGTTTCCTTGCGTGGCAAGCGGTTTCCTGGCATCCAAGATGTACAAGGTTGCAAGGTCGCTGGCGCTCGATGTCTTGGCACCTGCTGCTCTATAGGCCCTTAGAAGCTTCTGATCCGCGAGGCTTGATCGACCGGCAATCCCAATGCACGGTTGGGAGCCCCTAACTAGTACACATTTGTGGACCGGATGGCGCCATACAACGACAGGCAACCTGCCCTTGCTTCTGAAGGTGCAAGCCTCCAGCAACTCTTCATCGGAAAGCGCGGCTGGCACTACAAACCACTATTGAAGGAACGGAATTAGCTTCCTTGAGTGCAAGAGTGGGCAAGCATAAGAACCCAAGGTGGAAGGAGTTGTACCGGGCAACCAACAAACGTTCAACACATAGAGACCGGAAACAGACAATGGAAGCAGTCAATCAGGCAATAGTCGCAGATAGAAGAACTGAACAGACAGAATGTCCTCATAGCATGGGGAATGGCTGGAAGCAGATGCTAAGTTCTGGCGAAGACCGGCGAATGATCTTAGGCAATAAGGACGAACAAGCGATAGGCGCTGTGGAAACCTTAGGATAGGTGGGGCTGAAGTTGAAGGTGCTGTTCTTCAGTATTCTCCATTGACCCGCATCCTCTTCAGACCTCAGGGATGCCAACCCAAGCCTCAGCCACTCCTCCCACGGCTTGTAAAGGAACCATCCGTTCTCATTAGGTCGGACGCCTGGTGGCTTGTAGCGGAAAGCAAAAAGTGAATGAGGGTGAGAGGGGGGAAAGGCAAGCATTTCGAGCCGTTGGAACAGGTCATCCACCCAGTCCAGATTGCTTCCACGCATACTGGGAAAAGAAGAGACGGATTCCTCTGCAACATAGTGTCCAGTGATAGAATTTCCACTCTCTGCAGATTTTCGAAGAGGTGTTGGCGACGTTATATCTATCCCAAAGACTTCGAGGAGGGCTGGGTCGATGTTCCTGTGGGTCTGCGTCTCAGTGGTAGTGGAGTCTGGAAAGCCCAGTTTGCTGCGGCCCCGAGAGTTGAAGTTAAGGTTAAACCTTGATGGAATCATCTCTCTCCTTTGTACCTCCTGGAGCGCTTGTGTGGAGCTCAGGGGTCCGTTTGGGTCAGCATATACGATGACGGCATCATGTACGGTGAGACGGACGGTTCTACACTCAGCAGACGTGAAGACAACGAGCATTCCATCTCGCTGAAGCTGCGTTACCGCCGCGTACGGTAAATCAAAAGCCCCAATAACACTTTCATGTGGCACTTGGCCGACTCCATCTCTGTAAGGGAGGAACTTCAGTCTGAAGTTTGTTATAAGCAGTAAACCCTGAATGGCTCGCTCCCCATTGGAGAAGCAGACTAGAGAAGTGGCTCGTTCCACCTTCGCGAGAACAGTCTCTCCTCCACAAAGCGTGATATTTAGGTCTGTGGTGTCTTGGTAGTTGGAAGGCGTGATATCGTGCTTTGGGAAAGACCAATGTGAGACAAGCAAGAGAATGAGATGCTGGGACTACGTAATGCTGACATGCAATGACTTACAATGTGCATCTGCATCTCTGCATAGATGGTTACTCCACGGGTGACGTTTCTCTTGCAGGTCTCTAACATCTCCACAAAGCGCTTTTTATCAATCACATTTTCAAAGACAATCCGCTTGCTGACTGGCATCCCAACCGCTGCAGAGCGAGAAAGAGGCCAGGAGGAAAGACATATACATTGCAAAATGCGGACGCAGGTTCAGAGAACTGCTGAGCAACTCTCCTAACGGCGCTCGACTCGAATCAGAAAGCTATTTACCTCTATGAGCCGTTAAATGCATTGCAGTCTTGGTGGTCAACGCATCACGGGTAACCACCTTGCTGATTGAGAACTTCTGCCTTACGTCTCGCGAGTATATGAACGAAATCTATGCATCCGGCGGGGCAGACATATGTTAGCGATCCGCCTTCACCTTTAGTGTTGAGCTGGTAGGAGATATGTGACGTACCGTGCCAGTCTTAGGGTTCAGTTGTAATTGACATGACTCCTTTCGCTTTGCCAAAGCGCCTAGGCCCATATCGTCTTCAGTGGTACGAACTTGAAAGAGAACCAATTCACTAGGCTTCGCTTCTCTCGCCAAGATCAGATCTGGGTGACTCTTGTTATGGAGCTTCTGAGCAGCGTTTTGTGCTGAGATCACGTCCGAAGAAGGCGAGGGACTGCTCGTGTCCAACAGAATAGTCACTACCTGAAGCTCAGAGAATATTATGGCGTTGACATACCGTCGGGCCTTGCTAGGTAACTGAGAAACATCGTCCAGCTTGTTTGGCAGACTAATCCTAGAGTAGGTACCTTCTCCTCCGTTCGCCGAGTCTACATTGAGCATAAAATCCCGGTACGCAGTCTCCGAAGGTGATCCAAATCTGCTTGGCAGAGCGACTTAACCATGGCGAATTGCGAAGTATGACAGCAGGGTTGTCCCTCACCTCAGAAGCGACGCAGGCTCCTCCTTTGGCTCTTCCTTCACTAAGATATCTGACATGGCCCCACGCTGATGCTTCTCCTTCTCTGCCAAATCCTTCGTTGTCCCTGGGCTTGTCCCCATGCCACCCGGCGGTCGGGCGGACATACGAAACGACATCCTGGGCGAAGCAGCAAAAAATTGTGCACTATCGTGGCCTGGTCATCCTCATCACCCCTGCCACGTACTCAGCCATTAGCCCACTCGTCCATCAGCTCCATTAGCTCTACATCTATTGATGACCCTCAGAGCAGGCCTCACAAGCCGCACGCGTTGTGATGGCAGATGAAAAATCTCCTCCTCATCGCTAATCGGGGATCGGAACTACTGAGAATCCAATAAAAATCTGCAGGTAAACTCTGGTCAACGGTGCCTCCCAAGCGGTTTATTCTTCGTGGTCCCCTTATACAGGTCCTTTACTAATGACAGGGATGATCCCAAGCATGAGAACCCTGATTATACCTCACCCAATATAGTCGCTTTTCAGTCCCTAAAGACTTTCGGTCAAGCTAATCGGCCTAAGAATAAGCCTCATAAAGCTTAAGTCCGACTAATACATACGGAGGTACATTTTGCCTGGGCGGCACTCGCCCTTAAATGGTCGTCAAGTGAAGGTACACTGGCTGGCAGGGCATAGGTTTTGGCCATCAGAATCACAAGAGCTCCTCTTTTTCTCTCAGGATCGTCCAAACCTCGCTAAGCACGAGCCTTGGATCATAGAGCTTGGCCGTCTGTCCATGGCCCCAGTCAGGCCACGGCTGGAGTCTGCGCCGATGAACTCATCAGGAAGCAGAGTGCATTATGAAGCCCTTGTGGACGTCAGCTTATAGTCCAGCATTGTCGGCACCATATGGAGGATAGGATGGGGCGAGCTATACACATGCAGCATTTGCCCATTGTATGGAAACGTCCATAGCGCTACTGCTCTGATCGCCAAACTCGAAGAGACTTGTCGAAGGAGACTGTAGCCAAGTAGGATGGCAGACCGTCACTACCTGGACCGGTGTAGTCAAGGTCTCTGACCACGGCACGGTGCCCTGGAAGCTTCTTTACGACTCTTTCTGAGACAACGCACCATATGTACACCATGTTGTCTTTCTGACTGTTTGACAGGACAAACTTCCCTGGACCCAGAGTTCACCATGAGATGACAGCCCAGAGATTGATTGTGCTGAACAACTTTCGTACCTGTGCTGTCCCAAAGAACTCTGGGCAGGCTATATGCATCTGCACTGTGCCCATAAAAATTCCGCAATATTCGTCCTGTTTCCAACTGCAAGGAACATTTGGGGATAGAGCATTGGAACATATATAGGTTAGTCTTACGCTCGACCGTCTGCCTTGGCCCGTCAGCCCTACCTGGAAGAGGATATGCCGATTGTGGTCGGTGGCGATTAGCAGATACTTCCTGTTTGGACTGACTCGTAGGTCCATCATAGTAAAAGAGACGTGATCCGTTCGATCTTGGTTGATATTTACCCTGTAGGCAGACCGCAGCTTTAAATCGAGCATCTTTGCCCTATGAAAGTCCACTTACCTCTGGATCTCAAAGGTCTTGCAGTCGATGAACTGGAGGTAGTTGTCATCTCTCAGACTGAGGACAAGCGTCAGCGTCCCCTTGTCATTCTCAAAAAGCTCCAAACCCTCCACACCAGTGTTGAAGTACAGCTTGTTCACAAGAGACACTCCGATGCTTGATGGCTCTGGATCATCCTCTGCTACCTTATAAACGGAGGCTGTCTTATCTACTGAACACGTTGCAAAGGTCTGTCCATCGGGAGCCCATCGCACTCTAGAACTACAAGTTAGCTTCTACAGGGAACTGGCAAACGCTACCTAGCGGCACCTAACTACCTTATTGCTCCTTGGCGAGTATGTTGTCGCTCGGAATGGAGAATAGAGATCTCTTGCGCCTCGCGATTGCTTGTATGGAGAAATGGAAGTGAAGAGTCCAGGTAAAGGTCAGTCCATCGAG
The DNA here is from genome assembly GCA_900088475.1 of Hyphochytrium catenoides. Lineage (NCBI taxonomy): Eukaryota > Hyphochytriomycetes > Hyphochytriales > Hyphochytriaceae > Hyphochytrium > Hyphochytrium catenoides. The sequence goes on along the minus strand of FLMG01002106.1, from coordinate 20,168 downwards.
CAGTGGCTGATTCTGAGCAGGAGCAGGCCGTCAACCCACCTTGGTAAACGCAGGATGTGATGAGAGCCATCCATACAAGCGGCGATGACAAGGTCTTTATATACGCGAACAGGATTGGGCTCCAGAGACAAGACTGGGGAGGGCAAAAGAGCTGAAGCAATGGTTCTCTATATCAGAAGAAAGATAAGGATTCTTGACTGGGTTAGCTGTCCCTCTAGCACATTCCAAGTACCTCTTGTCTCCAATCAGTCAGCAGAAGTTTCTTGTCCACGCCACCTGTCAGCACTAGATCACCCTCGAAAGGCATAAACCGCACGGAGAGGATGTTTGAACCGCCATGTAAATTATCCATATGGCAAACCTCCTGTGCTATGACCCTTGACGGATCACCTAAAGGCATACAAGAAAGAAGATTGTCAGTGACAGAGAAGAAGCAATATCAGAGAATGTGACTCAGCACATGGCAACTGCTTCATATCCTAGCGGCAACTCGAACCTGGTACTAATAGCTCGTCAGGAAGCTTCAGGACGTCGGTGTCTACCGTAGATGATTCCTTATTCAGACCAAACTTCTGTAGCTGCTGCTGAAGGTGGATCAGCTCCTGTTGCAGGCGGAAGTTATCTTCGCTAAGAAGATCTGCGTCGTCATTCGCCTGCTGCAACTGCTTCCGAGTCGCCTCTTTGAGCCTCTCATATCTAGCGTTCCACGCCTAGGCGAACCGACAGTTTGTTAGCCTTTCAGCTCTCCTTGAAGAGACACTGGAGCTCTCACCTCCGTACTCGCGGCTATCTCCGTCTCGTACTCTAATGCGCGGATTAGCGCCCCCGAAAGCTAGGGGTATAGACAGATGAAAGTGGCAAGCCGAAGTCAACGGAAGTCGCTGCAAGGCCTGACCTCACCCATACCTGATCTGTCCACAGGTTGAGAAGACTGTGAGTCTCGAAGCTCTGTTCCTGGTCGAAGATAGCTTCTAAGACAGCAACTACCTTCCCTATACGAGTGCTAGTTAGCTCACAGCTCGGTGAGCAGTCAAATGTTGATTGTCCAACTGACCCGCAACAGTAAGGACTGGCGCGCAAACGACATAGACTTCACTTCCAAGGTCAATTTGCCCTGGATCCGTGTCAAAACTTTCCAGCAGGGTCTCAGCCAGCGGAACGCCTCGCTTAGTCACGACGCATTTCTGTGTATAAGCAAGTCCGGGAACGGCTAAGACAGATTGTCAGTGAGCCTAATTGAGCTGAACTGCGAAGAGTGGCTCATACTTTGCTCTGCTTGGGTTGAAGGATGGTGCTTGGTCTCTCTTCCTAAGCTATCTCTAATAATCACTTGGTCCTCGGAGTTCCCGAACTAGCAACAAGGAATACTTAGTGGGCCCGCCGTAGGACTCCCATTTTTTCGGGCAAATATTCACCTCGAGAATTGCTGCTATTCTGCATCTCAACAAGCTACAGCTTGCTTTTAGCGCAGCGGTACGTATTCTGCGACCACACACACACAGTCAGGTAGGTTCAAGACGGCCTTAACGATTGCGAAGAGCTTTTGCTTTTACCTGTGTGGTGTGAGCTCCACATTGATTGTGGATGAAGCCTGAAGTAGAGATGATACGTTCTCCGTTCCCTGTAAGCAAGGGCGAATCAGTTGCCACAGCCTAGCTAGCAATCACGCTTTTGGAGAGATTCATACAACGTGTTGCAGCAGTTGATGACGCTTTTCATGGAAGTCTGCTGCAAGATAGTCAATCTCACGACCCTCTTGCTCGAGAGCCCGAACTTGATGTGACTCCATGGCAGCCAATCGGCGTGACAAAGGTGATGGTCGTGGTTCCTAGCCTCACGGCACCGGCCGGTCAATGAACCGAATCCAGCAGTGCAGAGGTTCCGTCTCAATGGGCACGTAGCAGATGACTTGGGCAAGGGCGAGCACTTTGTAAGTCTCCCAGTCCGCTCATCTCCTCAGCAGATGCCCTTGATGATATCCTTTCAGCACCTGGGGAGCTGTGCCAGAGATCTATTGAAGATCCTTCCGCCTCCAAAATTAACAAAGGACTCAATCAGCGGAGATCAGAAGCATGATCCCTGAGCCCGTTCAGAATAAATAGATTGATGTGGTACTTATCAAACATAAGGCCATCCTCATTCCAAATGTCGCCCTACTGGACTGGTTGGTAGTTTCAGGGGCATCAAACTTTTTCTTCGGCCCTTTCTGCTTGGGGGCTGAGTGCTGGTCATCAACAAAGTGAGCCGGTGAAGGCATTACCTACCATCATAGAACGACATAGAAGCCATCAAGACCTGGCACTGCTTGACCAGATTGCGGCTTTTAGGACAAGCAATGACCAGGGTTCAAGAACCTTGCACCGCGTCTTTCCAGCTTTCTTTCCCAACTCGCCAGGAAGAAGCAGCACTAGAAGATAGTCCACCGAGATGGAGATCTGAGGCTGTCTAGTGGATGAAAGCACTATTCGGATTGCCGGGTGGTAAACAGCAATAGGGTGCGGCACTTTCTTCTTTAGCGGTATCAGGTTACGAGTACTTGAAACAGCGGTATCTCCTTCTGCCAAGAACATCTCCGTCTGCCAAGAACATGCCGCCTGCTTTCCGCTTTGGCTTGTCCCAACCGGCAAAGCAGCTGCTGAAGACATGCCTCTTCACCTCAGTAACTTCCGGGACAGCAGATTTTGTCTGTCAAGGCATATCAAGTGGCCAATCAGCACTGAGTGAAGGAGAGTTCGCATGGGACACCAAGAGGACCTCCATTATGGGCTTCGTTGGCGCTAGTGTCATCGCTCCAATGAACTTTTTCTTTTACTCGGCACTCGAGCGCAGAGTGCCAGGTACGCATTGGAAGGCCCTAGCTAAGAAAGCCGTCGCAAGCGGCTTATCTTCGCCAGTGTACGTTGTTGTTGTCTTTACCGCTGTGGAACTGCTAAAAGGGGAGGGCTGGACTGGGGTGCAGACAAGGCTACGGAGCAGCTATGCCTCCACTGCCACAGCTGGGATGGGGTTCTGGGCTTCCATTGGTGCTCTAAACTTCACGTTCGTTCCAGCGGCTAGCCGGCCAATGACGACTGCCGTAGCTAGCATGTGCTGGAATATATTTCTTAGCGCTAGAGCTAACAACCACACTATCAAGCAGGAGAGTCCGCCACTTGCCGCTCCCACGTCCTCCAACATCCGCAGAAGCACTAGTAGCAGAACAGGTGGTATGCACGAGCGCCATCTGGCAGTATCTTCCGCGTTAGAGTCAAGTAGCTGATCACGGACGAAGGAGATTGTAAAGCTCCGTCATGCCACCTCATTGTGCTTCATAGGTATTACCGTTGACTGGCTAACTCTGGACTGACTGCAACGTAGCAACGTAGCAGACTGAAAGGACCCATGTCACAGTGGGAGCTTGCGGAGGATTTGCTCTCTAAAAGCTCAACTACTGCTTTATCGAGCTCAAATCATAGATAGATCATTGAGCAGTGGACTGTGCTGATTGGTCCTCTACGCTAGCTTCTCAACACAATCCTTTGCGAAAGTCCAGCTCTTATATCTGCAGCTTTTGGTTTGAGGCTGTCCTCCTTGTGACAGAGGGAACAGAGAGCTATGCATGCTTCTCTTGGCTGCTGGGTTTCTTCATTGTGCAGCTCACAACTGAAGATTCTCCAAACCTTCCTGCTTAGGGTTAAGTTTATGGTGATGCGTCTCCGGTTATTCCATGAGCACCACTCGCTCTGACTATAAACACATAATAAACCAAGCCAGACAAGTGACCACAGTAGCCGTGATACGGCACTGCAATTAGTATAACAGCTCTGAGAGGCAAGGCGGAGATGTATCACGCTTAGGTTTACTAAACAAACGAAAGGTCACAGAATTTATCGCCATCGCGACCACCGTGTAGAATGCACTCGATTGGCGGTCAGAGCAGCACCTCTGTCAGCCGCTGCTCACTGATGAAGCAGTGCACGCAGCGGAGCGCAACATCTATCGCTTGCAACGTGTCAAGTTCATAGTCTCTCTGCGTTTTGCCAGAAGGGAGCAGTTCCGCTCTGCCACTACTTCCTTTTATAAATAAGTTAGGCAGAGATATGGTTGGCAAGCTCTAAGGAATGTAGCATTGAGGGACTGTTTGCTCGACGCACTAGGCTTTCTTGACGATCTTCAGTGTCTGCCCGCCACTTGGGATAACAGCGACGCGAGGGAGAGAAGCTCTCTGTACCGCCAGCACAGCATGGAGGAGTCAGAGAATGGCCACATGCTAAGAATACATTTCGCACCGGCGAAGGCGGAGCCGCTTAATCCTGTGCTTGATCAATGGTGGATCAGAGCGGACGATCCCACGAAGGTGCTATTATGACACTAATAACTGCATGAAAATGCTTACCATTTGCCACCTTCCTCTTTCTCCTCTCCATGAGGACGCACTCTCGTTCTCGTTCTGTTTTTGCCCTCTCGCTCTCCCTCTCTGTGTCTGCGACTTCTTTTTCTCAATTCTTTCTTCGTCTCTATCCATATATGAAAGTCTTACCTTTCTACTGGCTCTTGGTGGTCGTTCTTGCTCTCGCTGGTTTGCTTCTGCTGCGTGGCTTGTGAGAGGGTCAATTCTCTTTCTCCCTGGGCTTTCCCACCTTGGCCGAGTCAAACAGGTCACTACATCTCTATAGCGAGATGCAACCCATTGACAACCTCTTGTTCTTTCACAGCTACCCGAAGAGTTTCACAGGGCCGAGCTTCCACATCCGTTAGTTGCAGGTCAAGCATCGGTCAGTGGTCATATCGGATCATGGACTATGGTGGGGATGAAAGCTAACTTCTTTCTCCGTCTCGCTAGATTGAGTTGGAGGACCTAAAAGCGGGGTGCCTGGCTCAGAAAGTGAAGATGCCGAAGGGCCTACGCTCATTCATTGAAAGACAGCTAACTCAAGAAGACAGTCATTGCAAACCAAGGTAATATTGATCTTTTGAGATCGTTAATGGTCATAGGAGACGGTTAACGAGGGAGAAGGTGGATAGATGGAGAGTGACAGAGTGAATAAGAGATTGCGGCATCACGTGTAGCGGAAGCAAGAGAGAGAGAGGCATCTGATTGGAGAGAGACACAGCGACCGAGAGCGGGGAGATAAGATACAAAGAGAGAGGAGAAGAGGACACTGAAGGAGAGAACAACCAAACGTGTAGATGATCACGCATCTAAAGCAAGACAGATGGTAGTTCTAGGACAGATGCAGCCACGCTGTTGGAGATCTACGCCGACTATTAACAATGGTTGAGACTATAGGTCGCCAGAAGAGGCGCGGGACATTGTGGAACAAGAATGGCTGTCCGATCTTAGAGCGAAGCTGCTGACTGCGCGTTTGAATCCTCACTCGGTCTATTGGGCTCCCACAGCAGTAACGGATGACCTGCAGCTTGTGTACGTGGACAGAGACCGAACCCAGGAGCACCATCGGAAGAAGAGTGCCTTCCACAAACGCCTGCAGAGGACACGACTGCCCTCCGACAAATCCCCGAGTGCGCAGGTAGTAGTTGAAGGCCGGAGAGGCACGGCGGAAGCGAGAAGAACGAGCACCACTACCCGGCGATCTAGCACGACTCTAATGAAGCGTCCTCCAGGGCCTTAAAGCCGTTCAATTCTTCGAACCTTTTAGCTTGCGTTTCCCACACCGTAGAACGAGGAGACCGTATAGCGAGGCTCATCGACCAAGCTGCCGGCGCGACGGCCAAGGTTAAGGATGGAGCAAGTCTACTGAGGTTTCTTCAGCAAGCACACCCGAAGAGCTGCCTTTCTGTCCCCTACGAAGAGGATCATTATTAGCGGAGGAGCCCGTGAAAGCTTCAGATGAGAAGAGACGCGCCGCCCGTCAGATCTCTATGAGAAGTGGGATCCGACCGACTGAACCAAGAAGGTCATACGCTGATCTTCCAGCGATGCGGGAACGGAATGACTCGTAAGCTTATGATGAGCTGTATAGAATCTACCCGACGTGACGACTAGCTTCAGACCTCTTTATTCCAAGTGGGCATACGTCTCCTCTTGTCCTCACAAGCCCTTGTCTCTCTTGGATTCTGTCGTGCAACGATAGGAGTCCCTTTCATCCTTCTGCCGTCGTCATCAGTGTAAATAACGATGATAATACCGCGTACAAGCAGCAAAAAGGAGGTCCAACCTATAGCCAATTAATCTGATCTCATCTAAAGAGATCTATAGTGAACATTGCACTTTTATCCGGCTGCTGAACCAGCAGATGTCGTCTCCACGCCTCCTATACCGCTCACCATGTCCTCCACCAGTAGTACTTTGGAGAGCCAAACATTGAATGGACAATTATGAGCGATATAGGTGCTCGTACTGCTAGGATAGACTGTCTGCCGGGCAAGATGATGATAAATACCTTCTTCTCCTACCCTAGCTTCTCGCCTCCTACTTCTCCATGCGCGCTTGCGACCCTTTTTCTTCCCTCCTGGTGGTTATGGCATGATGGACGACACCTACTTTTCCTGCTGCTGTTGCCTCGCTTATCAAGTCCTTGGGCAGCGCTGATAACGCCTCATCAACTGACTTTGTCTGTCTCTGGCGCTGACCTCGACGGGCACGGCTTCGACTCAGAGAGCAGGACGGTGGCACGACCTGCCGAGCAACATCTTCCTCGCATCGGTTATCACCATGTCAAATACGGTCTATATTGACAGGTAAGCAGTATTAACATCGCTATTCTTTCAATTATACTTTTCCACACTACACTATGGGCATGTTCAGCGGTGCGAATAATGCTTTATTTTGACTTTCTAGCCTCGTTGTGTATTATTGACATTGGAGTCAGAAGCGTCGGTTCAGTTTTGGCAGAAGTGTCAGGAAGAGGGGGCCGGAGGGGGGACCAGGGAGGAGGAGGAGAAGCACTGACCAGAAAGATCAGGGAAGGCAGAACGGACGCTCCTCCATGAAGAGAGAGAGAAGAGCAGAGAGATCCTTCGAGTTGGAATGGGACTTCCTGATGATGATGAAGGAACTCTTTGTTGGGAGCGAGGAGGAGCGCCACGATGATCATGGGTGGTGATGGGCAACTGCGCACTGGTAGCGGCGGGACGTGCTAGGAGGATCCGTGAGAGGAAGAGGACAAGAGGGAGATGGCGAGCAGGATGACGACGAAAGAAGCCGAAATGAAGCCAGAACGGCATAATAGTTTCAGTTGGCTCGCAGCAGATCGCGAGATAGAGAGATTGATCATGTGAGCTAGAGGAAACGACAGAGTCCGCATATCCAGCAGATTAACAACGAAGACTCTGGCCCTTTTGGGAAAGATGTTGCTGCTCCTAAAGAGCTAGCGAGATTATAGAAGCACATGCACATTGGGAGCACATGGCTGTGATTCTTCTCAGGAGCGACCATTCCTTCTTAGAAAATCTAGTCATTACGGCGCCTGTTTGAGCTCTACAATGTCGGACAGGCCGGAAGGGGACGCTGTCCCTCCATCCTCATTGCCGTCTGCTCCGGAAGAGCAGCGGGGCAATGGAGGTAAAAGAAAGAAGCATAAGAAGACTCTTAAGCTGCCGGAGTTTCCAAAGCTGAAGCCACTGGTGCTTCCTCCCACACTAATAGACCAGATCGGAGCCAATGAAGCAAAGTTTGCCACGCTGAAGAAAGAATGGAAAGTCCTGCAGGCACAGCAACAAAAGGCTCTGATATCGCAACAGAAACTCGCAGACAAGGAAGGCAGAGGTTAGTCCTCCCTCGCTCCGTGCCCCTTCTAAGAACCACTACTTCTCCGCAACTAGACTTCTTCCTGCTGTTGAATGAAACACCCTCAGTCTCTGCTTTAGGTCTCTCTGCGTCAAGAGGTGCTTAGTCGAAGGTTTCTCTTTCTCTGCTTATTGCCTGTCGGATCATTTGCAGGGTTTAGAAAGTATAAAGATACGACCCTTACTGTCCGTCTTGAGCGGCCCTCCTACCAACGTCTCTATAGGAGTTGGACGAGCTCATTAGTTGGACCTGTCAGGGCGGTGTACCAAGAGAAAGGTAGCCAAGATTCAGTCATTCTCCTTAGCCAGACAGGGTAAGGACATAAGCAGTCACAGCGTAGCAGAGAGGCACGAGGTTGGCGGTCCGTAGGGTTATTACCGTTCATGTTGCCCTCAGTCTCTTTCGGACGCTCTTTTTGTCACTGTCTGTCTCTTTTTCTGGTTCTCTCCTTCTCTCCGTTCAGCTGTGTAGTCGAACTCCATCCCAGCTGTTATTCTGAAGCAGGTGTCGTCTAGTAGTACTGATGATTCTTTGTTATGGCCTAGGCTGTGGAAGTGGTCTCTTGGGAAGCTGACAACGCTCGGACTTGAGGGCAATGGAGCTATCGCCCCTGAGCGCACTCTCGGGCGACAGGGACAAAAGGATGATGAAGGCCGCACGGCATCAGAACTGCTGGAAGATGAGGCTGAATATCAGCTGTCTCCAGACCAAACAATGATGGCGAAGAACAATGGTACAGCCTGCCTCGCTAAGATGATGACCTCACCCTTCTGCATCCCGCCGAGTTTGCATCTTCTTCTTGGTTCCCACTATCGCTTCGACGAGTTCCTCACTGTTTTCTTATTCTCTTTCTCTTGCTTCATTCTTAACGCTACTCTAGGATCGATGGTCAAACTGTATGTATGGAAGACCTTGGCCTCAAAGGGGAGGAAGGAGGATACTCGATCGACGGCTTCGGATGTCCCCACCTTGAGTTCCCGAGTCTCTCCGCTAAGCGACAGCGACCCTTCCGCGTCCGCGCCTCTCTCTGTTCCACTTGTGGGCGGGACCACCTCAACTACTACAGGAGGTTCCTGGAATGAACTTGAGTTCGATGTGAACAGGGAGCTGTGGTGCAGTCACAGAGATGTCATTACAGGCTGCCGCTTCCATCCTATCTACCGCATTCTGGCCACCTGGGCGGCGGACGGGGTAGTCAAGCTTTGGGACCTCAGAGATGGTCAGCTTTATTACGTATCTTAACTGCTATGACCTCCTACCGCAACAGCATTCTCCTACCAGCAACTTAGCAATCAGAGCTTTTCTCTGTTCCTGTTCGGTCCTTAGTCTCTACCGTCGCGTGCTCTCCCTTTTTGCTCGTTCTCATTGCTTTTTGCCTACAGGTTCTATTGTCAGCACCACTGCTGCACATGGGCGAGACCACGGCATCTCGTGGTGTGAATTCTCACCAGATGGAGAAAAGGTCGCCTTTGCCTCTCGTCATTAGTGCTTCTTTTGAGGACTGCTTGTAACTGTTCCTCCTCTTTACGTCTCCCCCTCTGACTGTCTCTCTCTCCCGCTGACTGTCTCTCTCTCTCTCTCTGACTGTCTCTCTTCTCCCTCTGACTGCCTCTCTCTCCCTCTGACTGTCTGTCTCTCTCCCAGTGACTGTCTCTCTCTCTCCCACTGACTGTCTCTCTCTCTCCCTCTGACTGTCTCTCTCTTACTCTGACTGTCCTACTAATAAGTCCAAGTTCTAATGTCCTGTGCCCTTCTCTTAGATGGTAACGTTGGGCGGTGCCCTCTCCCCTCTCTGCATTAAAGTCTGGTACGTAAATTTACTCCATGCATGTCTCTCCTCTCAGCTTTATGACTCTTTGCTTCTCTCTGTGCCTCTCTCTGTCTCTCTCTCTCTGTCTCTCTCTCTACATGCTGCACTTTATTGCCTATACCTCCTTTAATGCCCGCTCACATACTTTGTTAAGCTTTGTTTGTGGCTATTCACGGTTGCCATTGCTGATAATAACCTAGAATGTGTCTTCCAGGACCATAGATTGTCCTCCCCAAGTAAAACGGTGGAAGCTTGCACCAGGAACAGCCCCAGAGAGCTTACTTCTTACAGATGCTTCGGACGGAACTTCTAGAGGTGGATACCTCTATCCTACTCCTTCCACGCCTGACCCTCACACACTTCCCAAGAAGCATCGCCTTCTCTTCAGCGCTCCTTTGCAGCGTTTGTATCTGGGCGAAGGTGCTCTCCCAAGCGGAGTGCCTGTTTATTTATTTCAGCTACTAGTAGCTCATCTCTCTAGTCATGCCTCATTCCCCTGTCTGATTCTGTCTCCATTCACAGTTACCTCTCTTAAAGCTGTTACCTGCTGTGCATTGCTTGGGCTGTTGCCATGACTCCAGCACTTAACAAGCATATCTCTCTGCATGCCCCACAGGGCACGTCGAGGTAAGGACCAAAACTGACGAGAGTGGGAAGGAGAATCAGGAGAATGAAGAACGCGGCATGGAGCTTTATAAAGAAAAGGATGGGCTTTCAGACGAGCGAATAGACAGAGCACAGCCTCTCGCAAAGGAGCAAGAAGAACGCAAACGCAAAACAGAGGAGAGACAAGCGGAAGAAGGGAGGAAGACAGAAACAGAACCAGAAACCGAGGGTAACAGCCCTCCTGCACTCAGCACTAAAGGTCAAGACGGCGACGCCCTCGTGGACAGCCTTCGAGAGCGGCTGCAGTTGATGGATCCCGTTCTCCTCTCCCGCCAGCTGCTAAGCGGAACGTCTATTCTCCGCCTTGCCAGCATCACGATAGAGGACAGCGGAGACTTGGACTTCCACCCATGGCTTTGCGAGAGAAGAGGGAAGGACCTCAATAGCAATTCGGCAGGAGGGACTTCGTCTTTTGTCCAGGCATTCGACGCTGGGACAGTTGTCCATGAACGCCAGCAGACAGAGGACGCTCGCGCAACAACTAGAATAGAAGAGCGGGCTCAGGACACAGAGATACCTACATCTAATCATGTGGTCAGGCTGTTGATGAAGATTGAGAGAAGAGACAGCCTCTCCCATCCGCAGAGATTGGAGACCAAGCAGTCCTTAGTTGAATCTTATCAGAAGGAAAAGCTGGAGCAGATGGCGTGCGGACTCTTTATCCCTCCTAACGGGGACCGGTTGGTGACAGGAGGACGAAGTGGAGATATCTGCGTAAGTTCTGATGACAGCAGGAGACAACGCCGGAAAAACCTTTCTGTAGGATCTTCTTGGGTTGTGAGAGATTGTGAATAGAGTAGAGACCCTCTCATATGGACGGAAGTCCGGGAAAGGAGGGTGGGGCCAGGAGAATAGAATGACAAGGAAGGAAACTGAGGGAGGAAAGAGGAATATATATAGAGAGAAAGAGAAATGGAGAAAATGAGAGACAAATAGTGGCATTGAATGGAAAGAGGGAGAGCAGCGACTTTTGAAATAATTTCCTTCTTTCGCCTCCCTCTTGTGATGCTTCATGGCCGCTTGCTCAGATGTGGAAGGTGGCAGCCGATCTGACTGCCTCCTCGGCTCTTCTGCTTCGGGTCCCATCCGCGCATGATGGGCCTGTGACCGCTCTCGGTACCTTTGGTGACCGGTTAGCGTCTGGAGGAGAAGATGCCGTCGTGAAGGTAAGCCTTAGGCACATGTCAAGGTCAAACCGTAGCAGGAGAACCTCTTTCTTCTTGGCATTGGTCCGCAAATTCATCTCACCGATCGTCGTGTTGCTTATGTTTCTTATCGTCTCCCTTGACCTACATCCTTTCCACAGCGGCGGCTTAGACTTAGCTATCATCTTTTTCACTTTTTTCTCCTCCGCTTTCTCCTGATTCATATGCTCCAGGTCTGGTCCCTACCTTCTTTGGCTTCGGATGATACGACTACTCATTTTTCCGGTTCGATGGCACTACTCTTCTCCTTGCATGGGCATGAGGATGTGATCTACACGCTACGAGCGCTGGATGTAGGAGGTGCGGTTGGTAGCTGGCTCTATTCCGGCAGCCACGACAGGACCTTGAAGCTTTGGAAGCTGGATAAACAAGGTACCTTGCTTCTTCCCGCCACTTCCTCGCTCCCTCTATGTTCTGCGTCCCCTTACATGCCTACTGTTATTAAAGTTTTCCTCCCCAAGCAAACTTCTTCTGCTCACTGGTCTGTGTCCTGGCTGCTTCGTCCTGTACATGCCCTTGGAATTTGCAGGTTGACTCTTGCTTGCCATAGCCTCCCCATGTTCCTAAAGAGAGTGGTTGTGCCCAGGAGACACTGTGCCTTTTGTCTAGTTCCTTCACTTCTTTGGCTTGAAGGGCTCATCCCTTCTAATCCTTTTTATCTCTTCACCTTCTCCACTGTTCGTTCATCATCTCGTCAGTCCCGAATAAGATCAGTCATGTCGCCATCGTGTCCTGCAATAAGCACTCGGTAACTATACAGTGGCGCCCTCCCTTTGTAAGTGGAGGCAGTGAAACTTTATCATATCATGGTCCATTTCTTGTCTTTCTCGCTCAAATTATCTCTCTCTTCCTCTCTCTCTTACCCCACGTTTCCCTCTATTTCTCCTGAACTCCTCGCCTCTCCCCTTTTCTGTCCCGATCTCTATAACTTTCGTCTCTCTCTCTCTCTCTCCCAGTCGCACACTCTTCCTCGCTCCCTTCTCTTCTCTCTCTTCCTGACTCACTCCGGTTCTCTCTCCCTTCTCTTCCCCTCTGTGTGTTTGTTGTCTGTCCTCTCGACCATACGGATCTACCCACTCACTATCAACTCTAAATGGCCTGTCCTTGCAATCCTCCGAAGGCTCATGGTTCCTACATTAGAGCCTATACGGTGTATATGCATGAAGAGGAAAGCTCTGCTTTCTTCTCTTCTCCGCGGGCAGGTGCCTCACAGCTCTCATCGTCTTCTTCGGCACCACCTCGTCCAATCTTTCTTAGTGTGAAGGCTGTAGAGGCTTCAGTCTCTTCTTCTTCGTTTCTTTGGGATGAGAGGAGAGAAGAGACAGAAATAGAAGGGCTTCCGTCTGGGAGAAGTTTTCGGTTCAGAGTCTCCGCGACTAACGAGGTAGGCCTGGGAAGAGAGATTGCACCAGATTTATGTACTAATATTGTGCCGTGTGAGCCTCCTGTCTTCTAGCGCTATCGCGCCACAGCTCACCCGATGAGAAGAAGTCTCTCTTTCTTTACCCTCTGCGTCCAACGCCGTCATGCTCACCTCTAGGTTGACATCGTTTCTATGTTCCTCTTCTTCCTTTTTTCTCCGTCCTCACTCCGCCATGGTACTCTATTTAGGTCGGAGAAGGGCCTCTAAGTGAGCCTTCAGAGCTGGCGACCACTAGATCCTTTGGTATGTCGTTAGCCTTTGGGTCTCCTTCTTTCTTTTATCGATAGGTTGATTCACGTTATACGGCCTTCATCATGCCTTCTGATCATTTACTGTTGTCCGGTGCCGCGCTGTTGCCTTCCCGCGTTAAACGTTCGGGCGGTAAACCTATCTATCCTCGCCTTGCTCTCATGCTGCGACACGTCCACCAGGGCCGGCGCCACTGCGTGCTGTTTGTCCTTTCAATTGCACGGCTGAGAGTGCGGAACTTCTCGTCCATGTTCCTGACGGCAACGGAAAGGAGGTGGAGAGCTTTCACATTCGCTTCAAAGATGAAGCAGAGAAGGAAGGTTGGTGACGAGAGTCCGCCCACTACTATTCTCTTCGTCGGTCTACCTTCTGTGGACCTAGGGCTTAACCTCTTCTCTATGCATTTGCTTTCCCACCGCTCTACGACTTGAGTCATGATGCCCTAGGCCTTTACTATAATAGTCTCATTCATGTGCCTAGTAGGAGGAGCCATCCACTCTCCTAACGGTGCTTTCTTTCAACACGCAGACGACGTGTTTCTGGTCGTGCCAGTTAAAGAACTCCAGCCAATGGAACCTAGGCACAAGCGAACCGCTGCGACAGCAGCAGCAGGAGGAGGACCCGGAGCTGAGCTAACCAGGTTCTACTCCCAGTCCTGTATCTTCGTTCTCCCTAGTAGTCATGCCGTCATGATGTTCCAGGCGGACCCACGGGGTCCCTTTCATCAGCCCTGTCTTTCATAAGCCTTGTGATCTCTGTTACGCACTCTCCTCTTCTGCCTGAGGCAGCTCTAGGACGCTGTATGCTGTCTCAGTCATTGATGGTGTATCGCAAACGTTCTATTTCAGTTGTGCTCAGTGCAATATGGCCGCATTGTCCTACCTGCTCTGACCGGAAGGGATGTGCTCCTCGTCATCGTTCTTCTCTTTCCGTCGTCCTTCTCAGGTCTGACAGCTGGTCGACTCAGGGAACCTCGAAGAGCAGCAGAAGGGAAGATCCTTTGTACAAGGAGCAGAAGTAAGACCTTTCCTCCTCTTCATAGGGCCTACCATATTCTCCTATCTTCCCCGCAGCTCCTCTGCCGACTGTCAGAGTCCACCATCTTGGGTCGCTGTTTGCCGCCTTGACACCATTGTCTTCTTCCGTGGTTGGACGCCCCAACGGTCACCGTGTAGGACAAGAGTTAAGCTGTCTGCCTATGCCAAACCTCCGTGTTAACGGAGTTGCTACGAACGGTTCTCACGTTGCTATGTCTTCTAGAAAGCTCAAGGCCAAACAAGCCCATGAAGACCAGGTTCTCTACAACTATAAGACTGCTTTAGAAAGAGCTCTGCTCCATGTCAACCAGCAAAAGTACAGCGAAGAGGTTGAGAGGAGAAAGCGGAGGCGGGAAAGAGAGAGACGAGCTCTACTTCGGGAGAAAGGGGATCTTGGAGGCTCAGACACCGCAATGGTGACTCAGGCAGAGGAAGAAAAGGAGGATCCAGACCTGCTCAAGCTCCTTTCGAAGGAACATATAAAGCAAGAGGTAACACTGTCTTTCTTCGCCTCTTATCCTCCGTTTGCGGTGCCTTCTTATCTCAAATCATGTTAGTCTGCCACACTGTCCTTGTCCTCCTCTTCGTTTGGCCAACGATAGGCGCAGGCTACGCTAGTCTCTCCGTTCCTCTCCGTTCTTTTAATGCATGGCTTTGGTGGGTGGCGTAGGTGGCTTCGTACAAGATCCTGCGCTGTGTAATTCAGGGTCTGGTGCCGTACACTCAGTACTTTGTCACAGTGGCAGCCAGTAACAGGTAAGAAAGGCCCGTTCTCCTCCTTCCTTTCGATTCCACCTTATGTGGTGCTGGCAGCTTTGGCGTGGGAGAGCCTAGCCCACCTGCCTCCTGCCGGACGGAGGCTGCAGGTATGAAGTAGTATTGTACATCAGCACAAGATAGCAGAGCTAGGCGCTTCCGTTCTGTCTCCTTTGTTATCCTCGACTCTCTACAGAGCTCTAGCTCGCCTCGTTGCTCTTTGGCTACATCGAGTCTAGGGCTTCTGCCTCGTCGTCCATCTTGGCTGCTTTCTTATCAGAGCGGGCGTCGTCCTTTCCTGCTGCTCGCCATCGATCGAAAGGTCGATGCCGACACTCGATTAATTGCTTCTCTATGCTTATCCTGGTCCCACCGTCTGACCCTCCTCTCGTAGCTCCCGATTCTATCTCAGGTCTGCGAGTGGTCTCTGTGGGGCCACACCGTGCGCAAGCCCAATGGGACGTACCAAGAAGTAATGGGAGCAGCATTAGTGCCTTTCTGCTCACGGTGACGAGGAGGAAAGATAGCGAAAGAAACCAGCAGGATATAATCAACACAGCTGCGTCTAAGGAGTCGGAGGTCGAGGTTTTCACCTATTCAACGCCGTACCCCAGTGTTCACTGTGAACTAGACAATCTTTCCTCAATGACGGTAAGGAATGTCAGGAGTTGCTCTTTCTTTAATCCCTCTCCTGTCTTCGTCTGCTCCTCTTCTTCCCCTTGCGGTCCACAGCCTTATCCTTATGGACGTGAAGACTAGCAGTGGATGAAGGGCTCAGAACTCAATAGCGCTGGCCTGTCGTTAGCTCTCCTCCTTTTGGCTAGAAACATCCATATGCGTCCTTCCTTCGGTCCTCCTCCTGCATCCTTTGCCTTGCTTGCATATAAATTAGCTTCCGTCCTTTCCCTTCCCAACGCCCTGGTCCACCTCACCTACTTAGCCCGGGCTCCCATAGTAGAGCGGAGGATCTTGGTTCATTAATGTTGCAGTCCTTATCCCTTGTTCTCTCGGGTCTTTACCCCTTCTGCTGTAACTCAAGCCTTGTTTGCCTAACTACGCTTGTTCCCCCTCGCAATCAGGACTACCAGGTGCAGATCGGGTTCAGCTACCGGAACAAGGACCTGGCCCTCCTCTTCTCGCCTCTTGAGCCAGAACCTCCGATCATCTTCCAGACGCTTCCTGTACGACCCTCGGCACCTGAGGTGGTGGCCGTCAAGTGCATCACCTCTACCTCTGCTGTCGTGGTGGTCAGGTGCATGAGGCAACAAGGCGTGGGAGGGTAAGTGAAGAATCGCGTGCCTGCTCTTTCCTGTATCTCCTGGCTTTAGGATCACCATCGTTATCGCTCCTTGTGTCGTGTCCCACATCGTCCTCCTTCCTAACTATCTTACTCCTCAGTCATCCTCTGTTTTTCCTGGTCCTTGCGCTTGCGCCATACGTAGTAGTCCTCAACTTGGCATTGCCGAAAAGTCACGGGTCTTTCAGCGCTATAGTGTCCCTGCTAATCTCCTCCTCACTTGTTTGCTGTCTCTTTTGTCAGGGCCAATCGGATTACATCTATACGGATTCGGCTTCTTGACGGGAGAGAAGAAGAAGACACAGCAGCGCCTGAAGATCGAAATGTGGTTCTCCCTTTGCTCCTTAGGGATGAAGAACAACCCCTTCCTCCCGAGAGACGAAGAACTGAAGACCAGCAGCTGGAGGGCAAGCATCATCGTCTTTCGGCTCCTCCTATGACACCAACACTGGTGAGACCACCAGCAGAGGAAGTAGGCGGCTCTCCCCAGAAAGAAGAGGCTTCCGAGAGAAGAAAGACGAGTATCACTCCATCATCACCTTCTGCCAAACAACAGAAGGCGATTGCCACAAAGGAGAGCCTGAACCAACCGAGTGCTGGACAGAGAGGAAATCCTGAACAGGAGGAGCAACCTAGCAGAGACGATAGTGCGGAAGAGAAGAGAGGGAGAAGAAGCTCTATGGTAGGACCGAAGTCGCCCAACCAGCTTCGCCCTCTGAAGGAACACCGGCGGCACACCACCCAGGAGGTAACTGCGGAGGATAGGGCTCTGCTTCGAGAAGAAGATGAGGACGAGGACGAAGCGCAAGAAGGAGGAATAGTAGATGCCCACCGAGATGAACATAAAAGGGAGGAAGAGAAGGAACGGGATGCAGGAGCGAGAGAGAATCCTTTCTCTGAGTACGAGTTGGTCCTAAAGAAGTTGAAGCCCCGTTGTATCTATGGCGTCACCGTTGCGGCAGTGAGCGCTGGCGGTGTCAGCCCATTGAGTGAGCTCTACGGCCCATTTCTGACCTCCAAACTCCTCCCACCGCGACCTCCCACGGTAGGAGTCCGTCTGACTATCTCTCTCGCAACATCTCTATCTCCTCTTCTTCTGCTTTCTTCTTACCTCTGTATCCCTCTCCCAGACAAGTCTCCAATTTCGCGAAGAGCGGCCTTGACCCATGGTCACCTTCTGTTCATCATGTTACTCTCTTTGCTTCTAACGATTCTTCCATCTTCTCCTCCTACCGTACCACGCCATCGTCCTAGGCTGTACATGTCTCAGCTGTCTCCCATCGGACAGTGACTCTGTGCTGGACATCACCGGAACTGGAGGACGTGGACAAGGTGCTCCGCTATGAAGTGGAGGGAGCAGAAGGCAAAAGCAGATTCAGACCCTGCGCGGCCACCTCAGGCATGCCGAATCCTTTGACTCTTTATCTTCTTTATGTCATATCTCTTGATGGCATTTCGACATCTTTGTTTAGGCTTGCTCTCACCATCAGAGTGAGTTGGCAGGCTGCTATCCTGCGCCTCGTCCGGGGTCCTCTCTCTTACCTATCAACCTCATGGTGTAGGAGGAGGCTTCCAGCTTCTCCTCCTCCAGCAGCCATCCTAATGCTTCGAAGAATGGCCTCTGTCTGTCATCTTTCAGTTTCTCTTTTGCTCGACCGCACCCTTCTAACCCTCATGGCCCTCTCCTTCTCTCTGTGTTTTCTGGGCCGTCCCTGGTGCCCTCTCCTCGCTGAAAATAGGTGCGGAGACTTCCATCCAAATATCGAATCTTTTGCCGCAGAGCTTCTACCGCTTCAGAGTCTTTACGGTCTCGGCGCTGACAGGACGATCATTAGCGGCGAGTGAGCCTTCAGACGCTGTGCAGACACTCTCAGTCGTGGAAGGAACATTGCGACAGTACTACCAGACGTTACCTCAAGGAGAGAAGAGAGCAAGGAGTATTCAGGTACACTTACCTCCTTCGTCTCCCGTGTTCGGGTCCCTCCTCTTACCACTTCACAGCACTGCAGCACAGCGCCTAGTATATGATGCGTGAGATGGATGGTGTGCCTGCTTTAACACCTCTTTTGCTTTCCTCTCCTTCTTCCGTCTTCCCCTAATCTTCCTCTCCGCTGTGTGTCTCCTATCAGTGTTGGTACCGCAGGCGAAAAGGTCAACACGAGAAGAAATGAGGAGTACTTCCGCAGAGTGAAGGCAATTGGCAGAGAGTGAAGGCGGGGCGATAGATAGACGACATACCTCTCTCCAAGATCGACTTTTCTTCATGATAGTCCTACAGATTTCAACTAAAAGCTATAAAGCTATTATAGAGCTTCAGGTCCTCCCGATGTATCCCTCTTGCTGCTGGTGCTCCGCTCTGTTCTCTTACTGCGACAAGGCTTCAGAGAGAAAAGGAGTCACTTCTCCTGAAAATTATAAGAAGGGCTATGAGGATCGTTAGGGCGCACACCCTAGCGTCACTCTGCCACACTTCGCCCGCCGGCGCCCTTCTTCCAAATAGCATCATGCGGCTGCTGCTGCTGGGCCAGTTCCTTGCTTGCGGTTAACCTTAGTAAACCTTTGTAATAATGAGGGTGGAGCAAACTGGTAATGCTGTTAGGATGAGCATGCTGAGGTCAGGTAGGTCTTCTTCCTTCAATTTCCCCTGAGCGTAGCGTGTCGGCAGGTCTCGGCTGTTTGGCGAACGGTCCGCGTTGTTGCCTCTTCGGCCGTTTTGGCAGCTGACCTGCTGACAGCAGGATGAGAGAGAGAGAAAATAAGAGAGAGAGAGAATAAGAGGAGAGAGAG
The DNA here is from genome assembly GCA_900088475.1 of Hyphochytrium catenoides. Lineage (NCBI taxonomy): Eukaryota > Hyphochytriomycetes > Hyphochytriales > Hyphochytriaceae > Hyphochytrium > Hyphochytrium catenoides. Next base: position 1,209 of record FLMG01002106.1, on the reverse strand, counting down.
ACACGCAAAAGTGAGCCCTCATTCAGTCCAAATGGAGCTTCACTTACGTCATAACTTCTATTCTCTCCTTTTGATAGCTGTTCTTCACCGGACGCCTTCATCCTTCGCTAAAGAAGAGCGACGACCTCTTGTTCCTTCGGAGACCCTAGTAGATGCTGCTTAAGAGCGTTATGCCTTTGGTACCCGTGATGCAGCAGCGAAGGAGGAGGTCGTGGGTGGCAGGACGATCAAGACGACAAGGGAATGACTCTAATCTTCTGCAGCAGGATTCTGGCGAACTAGCACGAGAGAAGAAACCTAACCCAGCACGCTTCCTTAGCAAAGATACCTCTAGCAGAGCCTAATTATTGAGGGGCCGACCTTCCGTCTCCTACTGCGCTCCCCAGAGTCATCTGCTAGCGACCTCTCTCCAGAGAGAGGTGGAGACCCACGAAGCAAATAGATCAACAGAAGTTCCTGGCCTTCCTGGTCGAAAGGGAGAGAGAACGTGAGACTGACGGTCTGTTGCGGCTGGCGCTCAGCACCACTACCCAGGACCCTTGTTCCCTTCCTCTTCCCCGTGGAGGGTGTGCTCTCCTGCTCCTCCGTCTTTCTCCCCTCCTTCGTCCTCTGTTCTCGCAATTCTCTCTCTCCCATTTTTCTCTTTCTCTCACCTGACCGCCATTCCTCTCTTGCAGCTGGGAAGAGCAGAAGTGACGTCCCGCTGCTCTTCTCCTCAAAAAAACGGACACGAAAGAAGGAGAAAGTGATGATGACGGAGGAGAGAAAGGAAGAAGATGTGGGATGGACAACAATGATGAAAGGAGGGGTAAAAGGCAGAGACACAAACAGAGAGCGAGAGGAGAGAGAGAGGGCACGCAAGGGAAAGTCTAGCAACGAAGTGAGGAAGAGAAAGAGGGAGAAAGGAACAAAAAACCCGCAGGGACAAGTTTAGAAGAAGAGAGACAGAGACAGCGAGCACAGGGAGAGAGGGAAAGAAGGAAAGAGAGAGAGCAAAGTTAAACAAAAAATAGAGAGAGAGAGATACAGAGAGGAGGAGGGCATCAAGATGGCCCTTTTCGTGAAATCCTAGAGGGTCGTCAATAGTATCCTTAGCGGGTGAGTCCCTAACGCTGTTTACTTCATTAAATACAGGGCAGTAGTAATAAAACGGTAGTTGGCAGTCACTACCGTTATGGCGTCCGCGTTGTCTCTCTCTCTCTCTCTCTC
>FLMG01002103.1:0-16260 GCA_900088475.1 Hyphochytrium catenoides | reverse complement strand
TCGAGCTGGGCACGGGGTCAGGCAAGTTCAGCTTCCACTTCCTACAAGCATGGCAGGAGCTTCTACAGATGGACAACATAACTTCAAACATGCAGCAGCGCATCTGCTATGTCGGAGCCAAGATACTCCTTAGCATGTACCTAGCTCAACGGTTCCCCAGGGCAATGTTGTGTATCAGGTAGGAGGTGCTTGTTGGGTAGCGATTCCAGCTGGTACTCACAGTAACTTGTCGCTTTCTCTTAAATGCCAAAAGGTTAGACGTTGGCAGTTCTGAAGCTCGGGCAAGCCAGACCTTGTCTAGTACATGCATCAGAGGGTTTTTTGGTAAGACCTCTGCTGTAACCTTGTAACTCCTTCTTCGCTTCCTTTCTATGGTGGAACGTCGCATTTTAGAATCTCAGTGACCCTGTACCACTGATCCAGCTCCCAAGCTCGTTCCAGCAGAGTTGGGCTCAGCTATTCTAGGCAGCGCCCATGATACCCGTTCCTAACAAGTGAAGGTGACCTCTACTAACAACCATACCAGGTGTCTGCAGGACGACGTCAAACAGCCCAAGCTGCTCCACTACTCGTTTAGTGTGACATAGATCGACGGAGATTCGACGGCACCTAAAGGACTGCGCTGGTCGTGCACTCCCTCCAGAACTAGCTGTGTACGCCCCGAGAGACCTCAGAATGAACCACAGCTAGATGTCATGAAGAAGAGTGTGCCTTGAAGGTTGACTATTGCTAGGTGACTCCAAACCCCTTGCCAGCTTTAGTCAACCTTTCAAGGCACAGTCTTCATGGCATCTTCTATCTCATGCTGGGGTCGTTATTACCGTAGCGATTATAGAGGTGTTCTAGGCCATTAACACACTTCTTTTATTCATTCATAGTAAACAGTTGCCTTCACGAGGATTAAAAAAAGCGCCATGGAGTAGAGATGTACCAATGTACGGTAGGTATAGAAACTCTAATAATAACGTCCTTCTGATGATACTTCGGCGGTCCTTCATCCACGCCCCAACGATATCAGTCTGCATCCTCTCTAGACTATAGATAAATAGGGCCATGACAAGCAATACCGTAAGAATGGTATAGAAAGGCTGCCATTTTTGTCCCAGAGCCTCGATAGTACTGGCATCAGGACGATAGCAGATGTTACGCAGGAGCTTAGCTACAAAGTAATTGCGCAAGGGTATGAGAGAACTCAGAGTCGCGGTACTGCAAGTGGTTGCCACGATCAGGTTGATTGCCATTCGCTTCCACAACATGGCAGTTCTCCTCATCGTAAGATTGGCTTCTCCTTTATGCCATGTCGTATGTCGTGCCCTTTGGCCGCTTTCGCTTTTGGCAATTTTACAGCTCTGTACTGTTCCGCCAAGGTGAGCCCCCCAATCTTCCACATTGGAGGGCTCAACCTTGACGCCATGCAGTGTACTCATCACAGAACTCATTCCACTTGATTGTTTGAGTACGACCTGACCATGTGATACTTGATCCTTCGTACTAACCCTTGGCGCATCTGCCCTGGCTTGTACTTCCCGAGACTTAACGTGCTTAAGATAACCCATAAGCTCACCCAAATCACTTTTCTTTGTTGAACCTAGGTCCGACGATGCCATTCCACGAGCGGATGTGAGCTGCTGTAGAGTCGGAGATACTACAATCATCGCCCTTGCTCGTAGACGCCGCATACTCCAAGCTAGGGTTAGGATGTACCCACCACACGACGACAGAGTAGACATAGTGATAAGCATAAGTGCTTCGTCTCCCCTGCTGATATTGGCAGTCATCTGAAGCAGCTGATGCAGAATATACATTAGAAACAGGGCAGGATCCACAAAGCTGAGCTCGCTGTCTCCCACGTCAGTGACCCAGATTAACCGTCCAAGACACCTCTCGGTTACGAAGGAGAGCACGAGAAACGTTGCGGGCATACCGAAGCTGAAAATAAGATTGAGTGTGGTCAGAGCAGCGTCAAGGGAAAGAATAATAGGATACACCACTTGGAGGACGACGATTCCGGTAAGAGTGGGAACGAAGTTGGACATGAGCCTTAGAAAGAACTCCTGAATGTGCCCATCGTAGAATATCCAGAGGTTCAAACAGAGAAAAACGAGCTGCCCTGCGAAAACGTTCCCGTTAAGTACGAACGCTTCCACAGCATAAAGCACCGTGGCCAGCAGTGAGAGTAGTGCCGTTACTATGGTCACCGTTTTCGTCGACTTTACTCTTTCCGCCGAACCATACATCTCACAGTAGGCAAAAGCCACAGCAGTATAACTACTGGGACCAGCGAACAGTGCTCCGTAAATAAACCCGCCCAGGCTGAATGAGGTACTGCAGACGCTCTCGAATGGCAGTTTGCCATTGCAATCATTAGCAGACAAGATGCAATTGTTGGAACAGTATGCAGTTGAGGGCGGGCCCGAGAGGAAGGAGATGATGGCGATGTAGCTACCCACTGAGATACTCGTCATCGCAAAGGTGGCGACCAGCAGTACCAGAGAATCTGCCAGTAGAAGGCCGGCGATAGCTGTGAGAGGATAACCCATTAAGGCCGGCTTTCAATCAGTATAGGCTTCAATGTTGTCCAAACCTTTGCGCGACCTAACCGCAGAGAAGGTATTTCTAAACTAACAATGGCGAACGAGGACACGCGGCAGGTAGTAGGATCAACCGCATCATTCTCCCTGGCTCTATGTACCAAGACTTTCAGCTGTCTCCTTTTTATAATAATATATGGATATGCTATGCTATCTGACAGCTTAAAATGGTAAAGTACAGTAGGATCGTGGATGATGGTGATGTGAAGGTACAGTGTGGGCGGTCCTTTTAAAGGCTTTAGAAGCAAGGGGGTCACTGTTGGGCCTAACTAGTGTGTATGTGGACCCCATATTCCACCTTCAAGCCCTAACATAATATAGGATTAGGTTTTTTCGCTAACATTATATTCTATATCCCTAGCTCGGTTCAGACCCTAGAGGTCTTTATCTACGCCCACCATAACTATTACTATTGATAAACCACACAGAACCTCTGTCCGTCATAATGCCGATGTTGGGAATGATTACAGTGTCTGCTCTGAGGGAGGTGTGGGCAGTTCCTTCTTGTCTCCATACGGAACAACCATTATCCCGCATACCGCTTCGCTTAAGCTGGATAATTGTCCAATCTACGCCTGTATATTGTACGCCTTGTTGAGACTTTCGTTGATGTTTGCTCTTCGACATCCTCTTGAAAAGCAACCTTAAAGTGGACAGTGTATGGTTCAGCTTGGTCTCTGGTTGGTTGATGAAAGGTTCCAGAGAGCCTGGCAGGTTTTGTACTGCCCGGGAACTGGAAAAAGACATCAGGACTTGACCCGCAGACTTAGACACTTCCATCACCATTTCTTTGTAGGCCTGGAGGGGAGGACTTAACTCCACCGGCAAGCGCACCCGGGAAGATGATTTCTCAAGCGAAGCAACAGTGAAGACATGAAGGCGGGGATTAGCGACGAGACCTGGAGTGATCACAGCTGTAGCCCAAGCCCCACCTCCTTTGCAGAGAATGGCAATTCAACTGCACCGCTATCCAGCGCCCGAGACATACAGGCTTCTGTTCGCTTGCCCATACATTCCCCCGGAGGACTTTTAGAGTGACAAAAGCTATTCCCACCACCCTTATCCAATTGATAGACTTTGATGCAACACTGGTTGCCCTTATTTATTATATTATATAGTTCTACATAGTTAGGTAATTCCGCATGTTATACTAAGATTGATCCTTGGCTTTTTGTTGCATTGCTTCTTCAGCCTTCGAGCTCACTCTCTATCTCTTCTCACATAGGACTGAGGTCCAGGAGCTGCACCTCAGTTGTTTGAGTCATAGAAGGATGGACCCTCAACAGAGCAGCATGCTTTTGCCTCTTAGGAGTGACCTGCAGCAGCAACCAAAGAGGTCGTCGCTTCGAGCCTGTCCCATGTCACTCCAGATCTTTCCAGGTATCACTCCATTGAAAGCGCCAGCAGTCAACACCGAGGCAGCTAATCAAAGCAGCTAGGTCTGAGATCCCAACCCGCACTTAGCTAGCTCGAGCACAATGTCAAGTGATTGCCTCAGCGTGGTTTTGTCATCATACTCCGAGAGGGAATTTTGCAAGAAGCGAAAGCAAGCCTAGAACTTATACTACGTAAGCAAGGCTTTGACCTTGACAACCTCCAAGAGATGAGGCTCACGATGACAACTCTTACGTCGAACGCACTGCTGATCCAGAGGCGTCTTTCTTCGGGCAAGAGGTGCCATGCCCTGACGGTCTGTCTAAGAACAGAAGATTACTTGGCAGGGACAGCATTGGGGTACTCCAGGGGGAGAAGCTTACGAGGAGGTGGAATTGAAGGTGGATAGTGACCTCTTACAACGCCATGCAGCAGAGCTTCACTTTAGGTATAAGGGTCGGTTTCCAGCTACATGGCTCCAGCGACTGTCGGCTCTGTATCCCCTTCTGTGTTTCCAGGCGGAGTATGAAGACCCGTGTGCAGATATCTGGGGATTCATGCCTGTTGCGGACGGACAGTGGTCAAGTCATTATGGCAAAAGAGAAGCCATTAGCGGTCGTTTATTACGCTTTTATCAAATCGAGCATCAATTGGTGGGGTTCAAAGGGTCCTCAAGAAGGGAAACACTATTTTGGCCAGGAAACATTGGTGGTCTACCTAAGGATCAAGTGAACATTTACTTTTTCGTACTCAGGAACATTGAGGCTATTCATCAGCAGGTGGCTCGGTATCGAAGGAGTGAAGAAGAGCATTACTCTCTCAATACAAGGGCCTTCCTCCGATGCCTGATGAGGGACGACGTGGAAGGAGGTACTACATTATTAAGTACTTGTACTTGTAGAATGGCTACCCACCGAGCTGCCCACTCCGATGCAGTCTTGCTGATGCACAAGGAATATAGACTATAGAAAACGCAACATTCGAGGCTGGGTGGTCTGTCGCCTGCCAGCTCGATTCTTTGGTGATAGACGATAGCCCACACAACCCCGATTTCCTCAGTTTTCTACAGTAAGCATTATTTCATCATCTGTCGCATTTGGGCCATAGGTTCAAAGATCACCCACAACCACCTGGAAAGAACACCAAAAGATGTCTTCACAAACGCCCCGCATTCGTTCGACAAGCAAAAAAGCCCCCAGAAATACTGTACGGCGGCTGAGGCTTCGATGTATAATTCCGCTCAATACAGACTAAGAGATAAAGGCTCCTACAAGACATTGCTGGGAAACCGACTATCACCCCGCAACTTGGAGGATACTGCCCCGAATATATCCCGCCAACCGAACTTATAGAACAAATCTAGCAGCGACCAACACTGGTAATAAGAAGTCCCAAAGGACCCTCACACCTCAACCTTCTAGAAAATTCTCCATTAACGAAAGGCCTTTTGCATCACCACCTTCATGCGTGCAAGACATAATAGGCAGTTGGAGCACATGACGCCAGAAGAAGCGGAGAGGACATGGATCACCTGATCTTTGTAAGGGAACGAGCTTATCATCAGTGGTAAGATTGGGCGGCTACGAAGCCAGTGATCTAGCGGTAAGAGTATACTATCTCCTGTTGACCGCAGAGATACGCAGCTATCACCTCCTCCCACCCCAACACCCCCTTTCTGGACTTCTCTAGGCTTCACTCCCCAAGAACCTTCTGCAGAATACTAATAGCAAGGCCTCTGGTGTGCAGTCAAGACCAATCCAGATTGTACTTGCCCTTTCGCGAAGATGGACCGAGATATGCAGCATCATATACGTAAATCCTTCCTAGACCTCTTCGCTACCACAACCTAACATATAAGCTGCCCACTCAAAGCGCGTATTAGGGCGGTTGTAGAGCTCATAATTGCCATGTCATCAGGCCAGTCTGAGATCGATACCCTTGGCGATCACCGCCACATTATTGACGAAGAACCAAGCCAACGTAAGCGAATTGAGCATAATCTCTTAGAGCGCGAGAGATGTAGATTGATCAGGGAGGCATTTGCGAGTCTCAGGACTAAAGTAGAGGAAGCGGGTTACGGTTATCATCGTACTCAGTTAGAGGTCCTTAACAAGACATTGCAGATGGTTGAAGCCATGGAACACACCATTGGGAAGCTACAGCTACAACAAGGCTGCTCTAGTCAAGGACCCAGACCAGCCTGCGGAGTGACGGCCGCAGACAAGGACGAACAAGCGACCTTACAGTCAAGAGCTACCAATAAAGAGAATTGCACCGATGCGATAGTCTCTACCCCCGATCCCAGGCTGTCTACTTCAAGTCCTACTGAACTGAGTACTCAATCTACTACGTCTGGGCAGGGCGGTCCTGCAGTATGTGACGATGAGTTGCCACTTCTAGCCAACGAGGACCTCACACTTCTCTCAAACGTAGCGGAAGACTTGTTTGATGAGGTTAAGCACAACAACAAGAAAGAGACGCAACAGAAACAGACCTATGAAGGAGCCAAAGCTGCAAAGAACATCATCAAGAAGAGAAAGATAGAAGGTTATAATAAACCTTCCCCGGTTTCTGCCGTCTCTGGCGACCAGCTCTTAGCGTTTACGGTGCCAAACCCACAATTGAGTTCCACCTTCCAATTGTCTATGCTTAACCCCAACTCTGAGCCGACGTCTTACACGTTGTCTCTCAACTATGACTCAGTAGAGCCTTTCCACTTGCCCGCAGAGGTGGCAGGCTTTGTCCTCCCCAGCCAGAGTGCTCCTAGTGTCAAAGCGATCGATAACATGTTTCTCTCTTTACTTACGTGAACCTAGTAAGGAAGCCCAGTCGTATCAGTCAAAAGAGTATCCTCCTGGTCTGGCATCTGGAGAACTAGCATTCGATATCGCCTAGGGCGCTTTAAGTACTACTAACCTCTGAAATTGGACTCGTCTTCTGCATCGAAACCGTTCTCAGTTGCCTTGGTTAAGGTAGTCATTGCCTTATTGAGTTCCAATACGCGCTGGCTCCTCACCTGATCCTTTCTCATGAGAAATGTGAAACAATCATTGTCCAGTCGTCCTCTAATATGAGCTACGTCCAGTAGCTCGGCGGTCTTTTGGCGTATGTAGTGTGCCACCAGTTCCTCCATCAGCTGCACAGAGTCCTTCAAAGGTTCCGGATCATCCCCGAACCCGAACATCATCAGCTTGGCATCTTCAAATAGATCTCCCGGTTTGTACTCTTGCATGCTGTTGCTGCTGCTGTGCCTTCTGTAGGTTGCGTGTGCAATAGTGGAAGATGGAGCATACGCTGCGGATGTCCCTTCGCCTCCCAGTTCGTGCTGCTTGGCTTCAAAGAGAGTCTGCGGAATCTCGCCACCTTTCTTTAGCTCGGTTTCAGTGATGACTGCGTTGCGGAACGTGCCAAATGGTAGATCTTCAGTAATCTCTGTAGGGATAGTGGAATGTGGCACTTCAGACCCTTCTCTGGCATTATGCTGTCCAACGCTCTGGACAAGTGTGTGGGGCACTGGCGAAGTCTTGTAAAGCTGCTTCAGGGGCGATGTCTTTCCGCCCTTTGAAGGCATAGCAGCAGCTTCCAGCTTTCGTTTGGCACTCGATCCGCCCACTGACTTCGTCATTATGCTTGTACACTAAGTCGTTCTTGTGCTTGAAGAGGCACCTCAAAAGAGATCCATCTCTGCCACTGCAAAAGAGATCTTCAAGGACGGTCAGCAACTAGCAAAACTGTTCACGATGAAATACTGCCAGAAAGCTAAGTTGCGATGGATGAGATGATGGAGCGATCATTTCTGAGCCAAGCAGCAAGATACCACTCGTAGACCTTAAAATTGCGGGAACTTGAAACTTTCACAAGGTGTAATTTCTATGGGGGTTTATGGGTACGGGTAGGTCGGTCTGCTCAACATCAGTTCTCTCGGATGGACATCATGCATGGAGCTTGTTGGTGATTTGCATGGATGGGCCGGGCCCTCAATCGTCAGCTGGGGGACCATTTTTTACAACAGCTGAAACCAACAACTCCAAGCTTTTCTGGTGATTGCTTAGTTTTCAACTGACCATTTCCCAATTTCCCACACTCCAGTTTCGGTGTGGATGTATTGGGGGCCGACAAGGAAGAAAGGTCAGGATGCCAAGCGCTGAAGAGTACTGTGGCGGCCTTTACCATACTCTCTCATATTTTGCTGGTAGTATGCTTCCTAATCTCATACCCAGCAGCTGTGCTTCTATGGTTGAACCGCAAAGTTTTCCCTATCAACAGTGTGGATGTGACATTGCTAATAGCTGCTGAAGTTGTCATCCCTCCTACGATATATACATGGCTGGGAGGAAGCGGATACATGAGTTTTGATCCTCCGTGCTGGCTGTTCCTACTACTATGGGATGCTCATCTGTATCCCGTGACCTTTCTGATCCTCTACCTGGTATTGATGGTGTACCTAAACTCTTCCCTACAACCAACAACTCCAGGCCATCAATCAAACCTCTATTCGGTCCGATGGAAGCAACACCAGTACTCAAAAGCAGCTACCATTGGTAGTAAGGACGCGAAAGTACTGGAAGTCCCCGTTGTTTGGCTTCCTACTTGGCGCGCTATTCTTCCCTCCGTTACTTGGTGCTGTCTTCCTACATGCCCTGCGCATTAGAGCTTACTGGTTCGGTCCGTCGTCTGCGGAAGTGTGCTACACTCTATCCTCAGACGCGTTTCTTCAGTACGAAAGCTACAATGCCATTGTAACGCCGATAGGGCTCATCGTCATTACTGCTCTTTGTTTGATAGCGGTCAAGGAACAGTTTGGTTGGAAACAAAGGATATATCGCTCTGTGGCCATGATGGCATGCATTAGCATCATTTGGAACGGTTATCTACTTCTGTCTACCCGAGGCATCATCCCAGACGATGTAGCTGAGCTCTACAACGCAGTCGGTATCGATCTGTTTTTTGCAGTTTCTTTCTGCACATGTACACATGGACTATGACTCTCCCATCGCTGTTTGCAGCACGTAAGCACTCTGCCTTGCTACGTCTCCAGAAAATGTTGACTGTTCCTCAGGGACGGTCAGTCTCGTCAGAGTCTAACTCTTCCACGGATCCGTTGGGAATACGTTTTCAGGCTATTCAAACTCTGGAAGAGCTGAGAAAGGTCATATTTGAAGCCGATGAGTCCGAGCTGCAGAAGTTCCAAGCGTACTTGACGCAGGAGTTCTGTGCGGAGAATCTTTTGTACTTACGAAGCAGCAAGAGCTTCAAAAGTTCTACCTTGGAGTCACGCAAGAAGCTGTCAAGGTACATTCGAGCAAGGCATATTCTTCCTGGATCTCCCTTCGAGATCAACATCAGCTCCATCCTTCGCCAAAGGACCCTGGATGCCTTTGATGATAGCGACCATCTAAAGGGTACCTTTTGGAATGAGGTTGATAAGGAGGTCATAGGAATGCTTATTATTGATCCGTATAACCGCTTCGTGAGACGTCGTCGAAGGTCTTCACATTTTACTCGACTTGACCTACAGAAAATAACTCCTTCTGTGACTTGACCTCGTTAAACAGTGAACATTCACTCCTAGTAGCTGGTTGTATCGCCTTCTTCGTAATACATAAAGCTCTGATGGTAGCACTATGTACCTGGACTTGTCAGACGACATTACTAATGGTGAGCTGGTGCCGGCAAAGTGTAATAAGCTCTATAGTTAGCGGAGGGGCAAAGTGTGATAAGTAGAGTTAGCGGAGGCGATAAAAAGAAATCAATGTGAGCTGACTCCTTAAGTATATTTTTTAAGCATTATGTCCTAACTGTGAAGAGTCGATAATTGGAGCCGTCGGATTAGCTACAGTGCTCTCTGATGACACGCTTCGCTCCTGTGATATCACACTAGCAGCACTCAATCTCATATTAACCTGCTGACAATTTCCGGCTTGGGGAGCTTGACTCGTAGGTAGGACCATAGAAGAAGAGGTCTTCCGGATAGTACCGGTAGAAGAGGTTCTTCAGGCACCCTAATATCTGCGGCACCGCCTCTTCCTGGTTGCGAGCCGCTGCCATTCTGTCCTGGTGTGGTCGAAGCTTTCTTCGTTGAAGTCCGAGATTGAGGATTCTTGTACAGGTAGAAAAGTTTTGGAGTCATAACCAGTACCATGCATATCAGAGAAACCAAGCAGCAAGACACTGCTAGAAGAATGGTTTTGATTGTCGGAGAAGTGCTTATCCCCATGGTCAATAAAAGGGTCAACCCACCCATGAGCATGGCGTTATAAAGCCCCACAGCTAGTTGTTTGGCCTCGGAGTAGTCTTCCACAATGTGCCACGACTTCACGGAAAGATAGAAGACGCCCACTCCAAGGACTAGGGCCTTGTAAAAGAGCATGGCATAGAGCCCTGATCCCGACCCATAGTCACATACTTGTCGAGGGACGTCACCAACAATGTCAATGGACTCAAGTGCTGTCATCGTAGTAATTCTGGAACCATATTGCCAGGAAAGGAGGATTACTACGTCCACAAAGAGGAAGATTGACGTTTCTCCAGCTACCTTGAGGTTAGAGACCACAACACGTTTCAGAGTCTTTTGCCCAAAGAGAGTATATACACGCTTGAGCTTCATCAACAATGGGGCAAATAGGACTGAGAAGCTGAGGCTGATGGTCCAAGGACGAAGAACGCAGTTGACTCCATCGTTTGTACCCAACAACGACGTGGACGATAGGACCAGAAGGATGGCCCCGAATATGATGAACAGGAGTGTAAAATTGACCTGTGAGGCGACAAGAGCTTGGGAGTACCGATAGTGGAACGTAAACCATAAGAATGGCATGAGGATGAGAATGCAGACGATGATGAGTGCGATGACTCCGGATCCCACTGATGAGGAGACAGCCACATGTTCACATGGTATTGTCATAACCGGAAGGAGTTCTTGTCCACCAAGGCAGGTCCTATTGTCTTCATCCCCTAGCCACCGAAAACTCACTGTTATGATCTGTTCCTTGCAGTGCGACAAGGCATAGTTCATGTCTTTTCTACTGCAAGGTGGCTGGGGAGCCAGGATGGACGCTTGACCCAGTGACACACTATCAGCGATCGGCCTAAGAAGAGCCTCTGCCATGCCCTTTGAAAGGGTTGCCAAGCTTCGTTGGAGATCTGTCTTGATTAGCCAGTCCATAAACAAGGCATTTTTCTCGCTGTGTCTGCGGCCTCGACCATCCAAAGACGCTTCGTAACCAGGTTATACTCAATGGAAAGTGGGTAACAGCCGTAGACAGATAGGTCATTGAAAATAAGACCATGGGGCGACAGATTTCTCACAGCATCAACTCCTGCACCTGAAATACATCTGTTCATTGCGGAGAGGTAAGGTTGTAGAGGTGCTGCCTTATCATCAACCGCGATCGATATCGTGGTTTTCTTTCGCAAAGAGGAATCTGACCGCGTCCATATGGCCCCTAAGGCGCCTTGCATACTGTTCACCATCCCTTCCAGAGCACGGGCGCTAGGTGTCTCCACAACGTGGGGGTGAAAGGTACGCAGTTGGTTAAGACTCCCGCTTTTCTTAAAAACAGCGGCGAAGTCACGACTGATACCGGACAGGTAGGTACAAATGGCCCTCGATATCTCACTTGCACCAACCTCTAAGACAAGGGTGATGTTCACGTTTGGGAGTAACGTGCCAGGATTCAGCTCTTGAACTTTGGGATCACTCCATAGCCAAACCCTCCCAAGATAGATATCACTCAGCACGGCCGGAGTCAGAGTGACCGTGCTGGTATTGCCCAAAGTGGCGATAAGAGCGATAGTGCCGACAAAGAGCGGTGTGATGCTTATCTTCTTCTTTTCGTTGATAAGGTTCATGACTGTCTCATTTGTTGTACAGTTAGTAGATGCCAGAAAGTTTCTGGTTGACAGGAGACCAGAATCCAAGCCTACCGTAGTGTCCGATACCTGAAGGTCATACATACGGCTATTCTCCTCGTTCCAGTCAGCAAAAGCCGTTAACTTGTATGCCGTCTTCGCACTGAACGCATCCAACAAGACATCAACTGAGTAGTACTGGACAGAAGTTGGATAACCAAGGTATATTTGCTTGGCATCAGAAGAGATGGTTGTCGCAAGAGAGCATCGTCGTCCAGACAAATAAGGCTTCGTCAGAACTTGTAGAAACTTTGTACAAGTACTTCTCTTTCAAGTAGTTACACAGAACATCAGTTCTCGTTCGTGTTTCTACCATGTTGTGAGGAGACACAATATTTTTTGCCTGCCCTGGTACGTTTTAACACAGTTGTTTTATCACCTGACTACTTGTACTCCAGTATTTGATGATCACAACAACCTCCTGTGCCAGGCCACCAGCAGATTTTTTTTTCCATCCTTTCCAGCTCTCCTAGTAGAAGGGCTCAACAGAATTGCACTGAGGTGTTACAAGACATTTCCCAAGTTTCCAGGCCTTTTTTAAGAACGTCACAGTCGCGTTCAACAATCAAGCCTAAACCCTCGCCTGAATAGCAGTGAAGCAATATTTCGGAGAATCGACCCAAAAGCAAACGAACCATGTCTACCAGTACTGGAAAAGATAACTCCGAATGCTTCAACACGACATTCGATACACATCTCAAGGGCGTAACGGACTTGCTATCGAACAAGATAGATGAAGGCGTGTCCCAGATCGTGGTTACACTTCGTGATCTACAAATACGAGTGGCATCACTAGAGCGAGAGGTGTCTGACTCCAAAAGGCACATTAACCGTAGCAATCCTTCCCCTGGGTCGATTACTAATGATGACAACAAGCCCGATGATGAGAGCAAGCCCGTGGTTGCCTCTCAACGTGCCACGAAGAATACCAAGCCCGAGACAGATGGCTCTGAGAAAGTGAGAAGTATCACAGACTTTGTGGATGGAAGTGGGTGAAAGATCGTGAGTTTCGTGAGAGGTATGCGACGGCAGAGAATATGGACATAATCAAGGAGGTGGGTAGCGTGAAGAGCGCGAAGGGTGCAAGTGCGACTCAGAAAGGAGGGTCGTGCCTTTTACTACTCTAAGGTCGTGAAAGTCAAGGGGAGTGATGCAACGCTGAAGGGCAATATCAAGAAGGCATATGATGAATTCAAGGAGAACGGGTTATAATGGGCTTAGAGTAGATTATTCGGGCCGCTTTAATATTACACCACCCTTGATGTCGGATCCAACATTCCCAGTCCACGTGGTAGAGCCCCTGTTAGTTGTTTCTCATTCGTTAATCTTCGCGTGAGTGCAGTACAGGCGCCATCTCTAGCTCTAGTAGGAGCACCATGTGGTTATAGGTACCCGTCTCGTTTTATAGATAGTGACATTGTCTATTGTATCAGTATTGTGTCTGTTTTGTGCTCTACAACTGTTGGCTGGCATAGAGTGATAGAGGCATGTGCGAAGCTCTAGATAATCTGAATCTGGCCTTGCCAAGTTTAACCCCGACTGTCATGTAGTTGCGATATTTTTATGTTGTCGGGGACTTGACAGCAGGTGAGGCTGCTGAGTGTGCTATGACAAGGAAAGGACTGTCGGTTCACTCTTCCGAAACGTTTCTGGATGGTATAGGCTACTTGGTACTTTACAAATTTTAGTATATAGAGTATGAAGAAAAAGATAAAATAAAAGAAACAGCTGAGGGGATACCAAGCATCCAGAATAGGAAGTAGTCTTGCCGGAGCAGTTAGCCCATCAAAAGTTATTTGTCTGTGGTTGATCACTGTTTCTAATGCCCTCATTTAGCAGAGACCTGCTTTGCTAAGAGGAATAGGGGACAATCGAGCTCCTGCCATTCAGTGGCAATGCGCTACAAGCTTTGTCTTGCATAAAGTTTATAGTAACTTGCCCCCGAAGCTTTCGAGGCGCTCATTCTGAAGTCCAGTTACCTCGACTACCCCACCCCTACTGAAGTACCGGTACAGTTTCGTCACTCTGAAGGGGATGATGATCGTCGTCGTCATTGAAGAACTGCCACTGATCATCCAAGCCAGCCAGAGAAGAAGAAGAAGCAGCCAGAATGATAACTTACTTCACTTGGCGATTGCTAGGCTGATGCTTATTACAATGACGAGTGATGTTTCGGTACTCTTCGACTTTTCGTCCTATAGTGCTGTAGAAGTGGATGTTGATATTGTAAAGCAAAATTACGGCCCCACCAAGGTGCTGCCTTCGTCCGTTACATAAAGCTGGGGAGTGACAGATTTAGCCTTCCGTTAGCGGCTATATGGGTACATCTACCACACTTTAGCAGAAGTCGTCCGTTTGCGGCCCTCAAAGTTTTTTTGACGTGCTTGCGATGAGTTGTACTCCCAAAGTGGCCTTCCTCCTGGATAAGCTCGTCGCGAAGTTGCCTGGGAGATAGGCAGGTCCGGGCACTGAATGAGTAATCAAGCGTCATATGCCCTTGACAACAAGGAAGGTCTCATCATCAAGTCGCGCTCTAGCAGGTCTCTGAAACAAGCCTCGTTGCTGAAATTAAAAATTGCGTTTGCAGGCAAAGGTATTTGCGCTCATATCAGTTTCAGTTGCTAGTACAACAAGTGCACTCATCATCTCCTGTTGTTCTCTAATAATCTTGATAGTACTACTACTTCCGTGCGATCATTCAAATAAGCTAGGGAGTGTTTCAGAGGAACGTTAGAAGGAGTTCGTTGGACAAGTCGTCGATTGTGACCATGTTCTCCGCAAGAAGATCCACACCGATGATAACGTCTCCGTTGACCCTTCTCCACTACAGCAGAAGGTGAACAAAACGAGGATGCGTTGTCTAGTACCACGATGCAGCTCTCGTGCGCATCTACGGCTTCGCCTGTTGGAAGGCGCCGACTTCGTCTTTCTAGCTTCGTGAACTCTCCTCTTTTCTCGAGGATCCTCTTTTAGCATCAGCGCCCGCCGCTCCTTTTGTTCTTTTCGTGTCTGCTCCTTCTTTTGTCTCTTTTCCTCTCGCAGTAGGCGCTTCGCCTTGGCCTCCAATGCAGTATGGATTGTCTTGGCCAAGCGATCCTCTGCTTGCATCATAAGTCTCGCGGCGCTCTTCCTCTGCCTAACTTTTTAAGCTCCAAGGCCATTAGGTCCAAGTGCGTTATAAGCCTGTCTGGAGGCTGGTCAGCCAAAACTCTCTTGCTCTTCGTCTTCTATTGTTGATTTCCTCTCATGTCCTTGCCGTGCTCTCGGATTATTCGGTGTGATCGCCATTCCTTAATGTTGATCCTCCCTTCTCTTGTCATTGCATGAAGATCACGCTTGCCAACCAAGCGTGTCCACAGGGAGTGGGTCCAAAGCTACCTTGAAAAAATCTTCCAAACAGGACAGAGACTCTCGGTCTTCTTCGCCATAAACAGCAGCTAGGTCAACTACTTCTTTGCTAACGGGTCAAATACCAGTCGACTTCTACCGGTTGATAACCTTAGTCCTAACCCTTGTCAGCGTAGACCTGGGCAGCCCAAACGTTTTCGCTGCGAACGTAAGGACTTTCTTGTCGTTTTTAAAGGAGCTTATATTCCTGCTTTGTGTTCCTCGTCAGTCCAGTTCTTGCGCTTGTTATTAGTGCCGTCCATGATCGTAGTAGTGCAAGGCCTCCTCGTTCGTTGTTGGCCACTTCTTCCTTTCCCTTTTTTGACTACCACCACTGTTGTTGCTTTCTTGTTATCATTATTTTATTGTTTATCCTCACGGACAATCTTATTTAAAAAAGTTCAAATGAAAATGATGATGGTGTATGGTTAGTTATTCTTTGATCATCATCAACCCCTGCCACCACCTCGTTGATAGTAGTAACAGTGCCCTCTAGTACCTGCCTCGTCGTTCTTCAACAACTTCAAACCGGAAAGTGGTCGCCCTATCATCATCGGCGCCATGATGCAAGTAAACGGGATAAGAAGGGTTGGGGAGGGGATTTTTCCTTTGATCACTCGAACTCCGTTTTATTGCGAATTGTGCTATTTCTCATTCTGATTAGTGTTCACAAATTATTGTAACCCGTCACAATGTGCGTCCTTCAACTACGCAATTGTGCAGATACCAAATGTTGATACCCCTTTTCGCGAAATGCGTTCTTGCCGGACCATAATGGGTAGGTGGGCCATAACTGGTAGACGTACCCTTAGCTTCCAGCAAGCAAAAGGAAATTGTGTACATTCGATTGAATCCAAAATTTCAGCTCACAGACCCGATTGTTTGCAAGAACATTGCTTGCAGCAACTTGACTCTTGCTCACAGAATTTGCGGCAAATTTTCAATGGGTAGGGTAACTCCCGAAATTAATTTTCGTGAAAGAGAAAGAGAAAAAGAA
>FLMG01002094.1:0-13919 GCA_900088475.1 Hyphochytrium catenoides | reverse complement strand
GACCTACTCTGCCAACCCAAGAGGTACAAGCTTGAACAGTTGCCCGTCCACTTGAGCAATCAGCTCTATCCTTTGTTCCTCGTCGCTTTGTCTTGTTTGTCTCCTGAACTCACATCACCCTTTACGATGGTCTACTTTCTCGTTTCTAGGTCTCTCTTCTATCGTCTACTTGCATCGCGACACGGACTCCCACTTTTCCTCACTACGACTTTCTCCTCCCCTCCTTTGTGTCTCTCATCGTGCTAACCTCAACCTACCTACCAACCCTCACGCTTCTGCTTCCCCACACACAAACGTTGGTTGGCTTCCTCCCCAGATGTACACTGATATAGAAACAGGCATCAACATTGCCTTCTCTCTTGAGTTTCTTATCCGCGCGCTATGCCACAGTCCATTCCTTAGACAGACAGAGGAGGGCCAGGAGAAGCCATTTGTGCGTCTATTGATGAACTGGTTCGACCTCCTAGCGCTTGTGCCGTTCTATGCGGATAGAGCGGGCCTTATCCGCTTGAACGATAAGGATACGAGCCCCTTCGGAGTGGTCATCCGCGTCTGCAGGATTTTTAGGATCCTGAGGTTATTTAGACTGATCAAGGTGAGGACTCATTAGAAGTGGGTTCAGAGGTGCTGGAGATCCAAGAACATGGAATGAGAGAGAGTGGTGGCAATCTGGCTGACCTCTACTGACCTGTGGCCCTCTGCTACATTGCACGTTTAGAGTTCTGTCTCTCCCTCTTCTGTGCGTCTCCCTGTCTGATTCTTTTTCGTCAGCCTTTTCTTTCTTCAATGGTTTGCCCTTCTTGGCTCTTTTCTGTCCGCCCTTATTCTACTCCGTGGTCTTGCTGCTCACAAGTAATCCCCACATCCCAACCTTGCCTGCATCCTTCTTCCTTAACTCCGGCGATCTCTCTAGCACTGGACGGGTGCTAGAATCATTGTGACCACGTTGAAGGAGTCAGCAGGGCCATTAAAAGTCCCGGTACGCCGTTTGCCGTAAGGCTATCTCCTGACACTTCTAAGCTTCATATTCCAAGCCAATGCTTCTCTCCACGTGTTCCCCTGTTTCACTGTCCTTCTGGGTTCGTCCTCACCATTCTTTACACGCGCCATCACCCTCCTGTGTAGTCTTTGCTATTGCTTACCTCATGTTCTCTCTTTGACTATTCCTCTTTGCCTTCTAGCTGTTTGGTTTCCTCGTCTTGGTGATGATGATGTCCACACTGGTCTATTACGTGGAGTCCTGCTCCACGCTAGACCTGCTTCGCATTGGAAAGGACGAGTGCAAGTTCAATGACGTGCTCAATGCTGCCTACTTTATGGTCACAACGTAAGGGAATATTAGTTGCCTTAATCTGCTTTCCTTTCCTCTCTTCTTTTCACTTTATCTTCTAGTGTCTCTCTCTCTCTCTGCGTCCCATTTTTCAAGCAAGCGAAGTCCTCTCTCCCTCTCTCCGTCGCCCCTCTCACCTACTGCCTTTTAGTATGACGAGTACGGGCTATGGAGACTTCGTACCTAAAACACCATTGGGCAAGCTTGTGGGCTCTGTGGGCATGGTCTTGGGCTCGCTTTTCCTCTCTATCCCTCTTGCCATTATTGGCAACGAGTTTCAAACAGCTTGGAATGCCGAGACGGTACGTCGCTTCCCCACATCGATCTGTCTGACTCCAGTATACCTTGCATCCCCTGACGTTCCTGTCTGTCCACATCTTCATCCAAGGTGGCTAACGTCCGTCTTGGTTTTATTATATGCCCACTGTCCTCGTTTCGTTCTTTCCGCTGCAACTCAACGACTTGTCTTCCGATCTCACCCACACTTTCTGCGACTTTCTAGCACATTTGAGCTTTATGACCTACTGCATTGCCTCATCCACTTCCCTCTTTCTCTAACCTTTTCTCAAACTCCACCCTAGAACCGTCTGACTGCCCGAACACTTCAAGCCGCTACGAAATTGCAGCAGGACGATAGTAGAACCACCTCCGACCCACTCAACTCCCAGAACAGCCCTCGAGGCCATGTCCCTGAGTGGTCGAAGCAGAGCATCCTCGTGGTGGACGCCGCCAGGATAGGCAATAACCCTCAGGATGCGACAAAGGCGAAGAAGAGTGGACACAGGTAAACAACGGAGTTACCTTGAAGGACATAGCATGCGATTAGACGTGAGAGAGCCCCAAAGACCAGACGTTGATGGTGCCCCTGTTATTTCTCGTTCTTGCCTGGAGTTCTCACTTACGCAAGCCGCTTACGTGCAGTCTGATGACCAATCAAGGACGCTACACCTGTGCCCGGCCCCATGACTTCATCACTGACCGCTGGCTAGCGCAAACTAATTCCCTGAATGCAATGGTGGAGACTATCACAGAATTAGACCTTCGCACCTCTTTCCCCGATTGCACTCACCAAGATATAAAGAGAACCATTGCATTAGCCGAGAGGACGGGAAAGCTGTTGGTCAGGCAACATCACCGAATGGTCCAAGACATCTCAGGACTGCAGAGTTCGTCAGCTACTTGGGTATGTGAGAATAGTTCACTGGTGCAAGATTAGCTAAGAAAAAGACAGGATCATAGGGAAAGTCCAGCGACAGAGTGTGATGACGGGTACCAGCTTATTAGACTTCTCTCTCTTATCCTGTCCTATGGCGAGCATGTAGTCCTCAAGTGGACTGAGGCTGAAGTTCCAAAGTTCTCCTCTTAGCGTCAATTGTCTGTTGGTTAGAGCCCTGCCTTCTTATCATTTTCTGCAATGATGGCTCCGCTGCGCACGTTAATATTCTCTCTCTTTCAAAGGTGACACTGAAGGAAGCAGTACTGAAGCGAAGAGAGAGCATCAAGCGTGATATGCTCGCAATCAAACGCGGCTACGATCTACAGAAAAGAATGTCCACAATTGCCATTCCTAAAGCGCCACTGTGAGACTTTAGCTTCTTTGTTCGCTCTTGGACTTATCCAGCTCCCTCTCCCTGCGGTTTTCAATCTAATCCCTTCTAAGAGAGCAGTCAATGCTTTGCTTTGTATCCAAGCATTGCAAGTGGTCGTTGCCCTGACCATTATGGCACTCATTCCTTCTCTCGTGCTCCTACTACTCCGTCCGTCTTCCACTATCACACCTGTATCCTCTTCAGTTATTGCTTGCATTAGGACCTAAAGAAGTTCCTCTATCGCGGCTCTCTCGCTTCCCGGTTGTGGGCCTCTCTTTCTCTTGTCCTAGCCTCGCCACTTCAAGCACGAAGCGCCAGTCATTTGTGTTGAATGTCGCAAAGAGGCAGCAAAGGAGATGGGAAGACTTTAGGCGACAGATCTGGTTTCTGATGGAAGTGCCTGAATCCTCTTGGATGGCCAGGTGGGCTGACCCTCTATTGGTTCGCTTCCATACTCCCACGCAGACGGCGAGCGCCATTCCGTGGGATATCATTTGCTCCCCTCATTCCATCACGTGGTGGCTACGCGCGCTTCCCACCAACTAGTGCTCTGTCCAAGTATAGCTTCTTACTTCCAAGATGAGGCTCACGAGAAACCTTGTTCTTCTCATTTCCTTCCCCTTTCTTCTCCTCTCCATGTTTTGTCCTCAATAGTGCCTTGAATACTCTCATCAAGGGCGTCACCTTCATTTCGTGTATCATTTTCCTGATGGAGTCGGCTCCCGAGTTCCAGGCGTGGGGAGAAAGTACACCTCTCTGCCGCATGGCAGTTCATGAGTATTGTACCTCCAACAACGTTACCGCCCAGACAGACCCAGGCTGCTTCTTGTACAAGCCACATACCGTCGACTACGAGAGAAAGGTAAGCTGGCAGTTCCTCTATAGGTGTCACACACGATAGAGGTCTGAAAGAGACAAAGGAAAGTCTATACCTCTTGAGACTGGAAAACTAGCAGTCAGCACTCAGAGAAACTATAGCGTTGGGTCTGAAGACGTGTGAGCTCGAATGAAACCCACTGAGCCTTTCGCTCCCACGCGTGCCTATCCGGTTTCTTCCTAGCCTCTACGGTTTGACTGCGGGCGAAATGAGTACAGTGATAGCTGCTTCGGCCAAGGGTTTAACTTCGGCTCCAGCGAAGCAGAGGCCCTGACTTGCAGGGAAAGACAAGGACCAAAGAATGCAACCCTGTCTAGGCTCATTGAGGACAGGTATTTGGCCACATTTTCTTCTTGACCGTAGGAACTGGGAATGGTCCATCCCTCGCTTCTGTTAGCTGCTTGATACCTTCGTTAGCTTGAAGTTCACTGGAGGTGACGGCTAGGATCCCACTGGCCACTGCGACTCCCTCACTACATCGTCTTATACCTTCGATGGTCCTGATCTTGCCTTGCTCAAAGCAACCTATCTTAAAGCCCCTACCTTCAACATACCTTCGAGAAGTCGCACTAACAGTGCGTCCCACGACTCTCTATGCACTCCATGGTGGGGTGACACCAGCCGCCAGCCGTTTAGATACGCTGAGAATGCCGGCATACGAAGTGGGATCTGCTTCAGACTGGAATGCAATACTTTCCGGCCAGACCACGGACTTGTCGTCAGCCTCGAGAACTATTGGAACTATTTTGAGTTCGTGTTTGGTGGCGGTAGGACGCGAATCATCCCTGCCCATTCTCCATCTCTGGTGCCTATTCTTCCCTCTTTGCACTTCTTGTTGCGTCGTCGTTTGTACGTACTCATTAGGCGGAACTCGTCCTTCTGAAAGCATGATGCCTTGACCTTTGGTTCAGTAGACTTTCTGGGCACGAGGCCGCGTAAATCGCCGCGTGCTCCAAGGGTCACAACTTACCCTTTCTCTTTTCAGACGTCGCCAAGCTAGTTGTTAACCCACTATGCCTTTTCTTTCTCTGACGGGATCTCACCTGATCTTTTCTCTCGCTTCAGTCTTTTCGGTCGAAGTCCTCCTGCGCTTTATTGGGGCGAAGTCGACCGTTCAATTCTTCTTGGATGGATATGCAATGGTCGACACCATCTCGGTTGTCCCGTTTTACCTAGAGGTCTGAGCGCCGTCCTATCTCCTTTCCCCTTATCCTCTCGCTTCTTTGTCCCTTCCTCAAACCCTCATTCCTTATGTTCCTCTGGGGCTTTCGTCTCTCTCTCTCTGCGCTTCATTGTTGTCCTGAGGATTCCGTCTCACTTTGGTTAAGATGCTCTTACTTTTCTAGACAATCCCTGCCCAGTTCATTGACGTAGACAGCCAATAGGTCCGCTGACTATGGCAACCAACCTAACTGCCTTCCTTCCGCTTTCCTCTTCCGTAGCTCTCACGTTCCCTCGTGTACGGCTATGCCATCAACTTCGCCTTCGCCCCAGGTGGTATGTCCGCATACAAACTGGGCAAACTGCTGCAGTGCTTTAGGTTATTGAAGTTTACTCGGGTAGCGATCCTTTCTCTTCGCCGCATACTGTCGTCCCTTCTTCCAAAGTGTTACTCCGCCTCGTCAGGCATATTCACAGTCTTACCTAGGTAGTTTCATTTCATGTTGGATCGAAGTTAGGAGGGATATCATCCGTTTACCTTTGATGTTTCTGCCTTAAAGGCCTCCTTGCACCCTTCCTGAGCCCTTAGTCCCCTGCCGTTCCTTCCCATCGTCTTGTACCTCGTCATGAACAGTACTTGGAAGATATGAACCTCTTGGTCACCACTCTCCGAGTCTGCATGCGCCGTCTAATGGTTCCGGTAAGTGGTGAAACAAGAAAGATTGGCTTGGAAGTTAGGGAATTTACGGCGGAGGGACTGACAAAGCTGTCCGTACCCGGTCAGCTAGTGCCTGCAGTGTAAAGTGCTTCAACCACTAATAGCCCTCTACAATCCATCTTCACACCTGCTTCTGTCTTCCAAATGCAGCTCTTCGTCCTATATGTGCTCGTCCAAGTCTTCGCGGCGGTATTTTTCTTTCTTGAACAAGGGTCAGCATGTTACATTCAGAGCTCTGGCCCTTCTTGCTTTCAAAGCTCAAACCTGGGCTTCCGTGAGGGCAAAAGAGTTCTAGTCAATGACTTTAAGCAGCCTTCCAAGCTCCCGAACATCCTCAATGCGATGTGGCTGACCATTGTCACGTACGGAAAATCCCCTCTCTTCTGTTGTCCTCAACCTCCCATCCTTTCCATTTTAGGGCAATTTTGTTTGTTTGGTGCTTCTCGTTCCGTTGTTACCTTCGTAACTACTCGTGTTAGGCCCCTTCTTTCTTACTCGTCGGGTGCAGAGATATGTCTACACCCGAGGTTAGATCTTTTATACCGGTCTGCATGACTCTATGTGCCTCCTCTGTTCAGCGATCTGGCGCTTCTCTTCCAAATTGCCTCAATTCGTGACTTGTTTTGTCCCTAGTGTGACTACCACAGGATATGGAGACATCGTCCCGGTAACGCGAGTTGGCAGGGTTGTGGCTTGCATGGCAATGATGGTTGGGACATTCTATATGGCACTACCCCTCACGCTTGTGGGAGTGCAGTATTACACCTGCTATCAGGAGCAGAGGGAGCGCAAGGTGAGATATATCCCTCGGCGGCCTCCGCTAGACGTCCGTTAATACGAGCCTCCTGTACCTCATCTCCACTAGCTTCAGCCAGACTCCTCCCATGGCTTCGGCGCTAGTTAAGGGTCAGCCTTCCTCCTCCCTAACTGGTCTTCCTTCCTGTGTCTACCATCTCTCATCTGTGCTTTAGGCTGCACAACAATCAGGAAACGCAATGAAGAACCACTCCCATCTTCAGTTAGAGCCCGAAGAGATCCAGCTGCTCGATATTCTAAGAAAAGCCAAAGACGAGCTGATGGATGTTGGAGACATCGTTCAAGGTAGAGCTGGGTTGTATAAGAAGCTTTTGTGAGAGATCAAACTTCTCTTGTCCCCTCTTCTCCTGTTGAGCCTTAGTCGCCGTGTCTTGCTTCTGTTTCCACCGCGTCTCTAAGTCATTCTGTTGAGCGTTGCCGTAAAGTGTCATTGTGCTTGAGACTTAACACTTTCCAACTTCATCTTCCACTACAGAGATTAAAGCTGAGAGCCAAGCAAACCTCCAACTTGACAAAGAGCATGAGGCAAATCGCGACGGCGTCATGCAATCCCAAATTGAGGGAGGGCCAGAGGAAGTGGTAACCGGAGAGAAGCCGGAAGGAGGAAAGAGCAACGAGCCAGCAGGCAAGGGAATAGAGCAGGAAAGTGGCGGCCACCCTGGAGGAACAGAAGCTGCTAACGAGGAAGCAACGCAGAAAGAGAGCAGCAGCGCTGGAGGAGTTGATCAAGAAGGAAAGAAAGAGGGTGACGCTAACCAGGCAAAGCGTACACCATTAGACGAGTTCTTGGACGATGCTTATCTGACTACGATACTAAATGACAAGCCCCAAAGCAATGACCAAGACACAGCTAGGCGAAACGAAGGAAAAGAGAGGACAGCACGTCTGTCTAGCGTGACCATGACAGGCGCTCCCATCCGACACCTCTCCATTCCAGAATTAGCAACAGATGAGGGTCTGAACACTGGAGCTGGCGCTACACAGGTTGTTGAGGCTGAGCAAGCGGCCCCTCACCCACCGGCTCAGGAACATCAAGCTGACGCAGTCGCTGCTCAACTTGATCGCAGCAGTCCTGCATGGATGTCAGAGGGCTACAGCGGCTACGAGACAGATGCGCTCTCCTCCAGTTCAAATGACTCTAACACGAGCAGTGCTGTAGGAAAGATCCAGGTCCTTTGCCGGGAGGCACTCCTTCACATACAATCCTACCAGACGTACCACTTGCAAGCCGCCCGACTGATCAGGATTGTGAGAGATGCGGGAGTCAGGGTGGCTGAGACGCGACAGTTAAGCCACATTATGGCTTCGAATTCGAAGAGTTAGGATCCCGGGCATAAGGCCGTACCTGTGACCACCAGCTACCGTCAAGCTTGGAGTGTGTTTGCTATATGAGCGATTGCTGTTGCATTGATTCTGATATGATGGCTCCAATACCAATAGGTAGCCGGACCCTCGTCTTCTGTCATCATTAACTTGCTTCGATGATTCCGGCCTCTACTGATGCCGCTTCGTTTTGCCGTAGTAACGATACTCTATTGTGGGGTCCGCTGTCAACATTCTATTGTGTCTTTCCTTATAGTACCTCTATCAAACTCTCAGGACCTGCATTCTGTTCTCAAAAGCTATTGCTACCCAGTCCGGATGAGCGGACGACCATTGGAGGTTGTTAATCTCTGCTTCTGCGGTGTAGGCTAAGATAGGGTCTGGAAAGGCAGAACCACAGTCAGTGTACAACATCTTGAGAGGACAAATAAAAAGAAAGAAATGAAGGCGGTAGAAGCGCAGGAGACTTTCATTGTTGCCCCTCTCTCTGTCGACTAGCCCGCTAAGAACGGAAAAAAGGTACTTTGAGGATATGTTGAAGCGACGCATACCTTCTACTGGTCTGGGAAGATTCGAGAGGTCCCAGATAAGCGCTTGACAGTCATCTCCAGCAGTACATAGATGGGTAGATGAGTGTGGAGCCCAGACTACACTGTTTATACTACTTTGATGCCCTTCCAGTTCCGCTACGGGCAACGATGGCACCCTGCATCCAAGATGATAGCAGGACCCCCCAAATAGTAACAGGTTAGTGTGGAACATCAAGTCACTCATGAGAGTTATGGGCTAGGTATTACGCAGGGCGAGGTCTAGAAGAGAGTCATCGACGAAGGAGGCTGATGACATCATCAGGCATGCCGTCAATTGACAGGGATGCCCAAGATCAAGAACCAACGAGCTTTACCTTATGTCTAAGATAATCGTTTTGGTGCTTTCAGCCATGAATGTTGCCAGGTAGTTGGGATCTTGCTTATTCCATGTCAACCGAAGGAGTGGGTTAAGATCCGAGGACTCATAGATAATGGTTGAGTGCTCGAGGTTCCTATGGAAAAAGAAAGTCAGTCAAGCTACTGCCGACTACATGTGTGACAGAAAGAGAAACGCAGCTAATCGGTCCGATCTCATGTTACCTGAGATCAAACATCCTCACAGAACCATCCCTCCCGACTGAGGCAAAGACATCCCTCCCTCGTGCAAATGTGATGTCATAGACTTCAGTGTCGTGTGCTATTAGCTGCGTCCGCACTTGCATTGTCTGAGACGGCATCCAGTCGGTCCGGTGGGGTCGGTAGGATAGGACGACGACAGTAAACAAAGATGAGATTACACTACGCGTTATCAGTACCATCGAGGAAGTCGAGTCAGAAACCAAAAGCTGCAAAGTAGCCGTGGAGAGTGAAGGCGCTTGATGAACAGATTAAATGGCGTAGAACTGCTGTTGTCTGACCAAGTAGTAAGGCACAAACGCTAGAACTTTACATTAAGGTCCCAGATAGTGCAGGTCGTATCGATGCTCGAGGTCCCCAAAACGCTAGGGTCGGTCTCGTTCCAATCAAAGGAAGTCAGCGGAGCGCAGTATTCGCTGCTTTTGTTCTGCGCCATGAAATGTGTCATTAGCCGGCCACAAAACAGATGTAAAGCACTTGGACAGTACGCTTACATTGTTTAGCAAAGCGTCCAGTCCAATTCCACTATCCGAAACATTCCAAAGACGTAGATAGTCTCCAGTAGTTGCCAGAAGATCCCTGCCGGAAGGGGATGTGTCGGGGTTCCACATCACTTTGGTGGCAGGATAGGGATGATCAAACTTCCCCACTCTCTGGAAGGACTTCGTGCTGTCATTGAGTCTGACTACCTGTGACCACCTTGTCACTAAATAACATAGGCAAATGCAAGCTATAGCTGGGAGCGTACCTCGATCTGGTTGTTATATTCATAGACGCAGCTTCCAAGTGCAAGCCGAAAGCTATTCGTTCTGTCCTGTCGCACACTCCAGTTGAGGCCGAAGATGAG
The DNA here is from genome assembly GCA_900088475.1 of Hyphochytrium catenoides. Classification (NCBI taxonomy): domain Eukaryota; class Hyphochytriomycetes; order Hyphochytriales; family Hyphochytriaceae; genus Hyphochytrium; species Hyphochytrium catenoides. The sequence continues at coordinate 4,092 of FLMG01002094.1, read as the reverse complement.
CCATGGGGCTTCATATGTGTATATCTCCTTCTTGCTGGTGTCTGGTAGCTCCTCCATAGTTCAGTGTAGCTGTTTTCAAGAGACTGCGAGTAATAGTAGAGCGTCCCACACTGCCACAGAGGATCAAGATGTCTGCTCAGGAGGAGCCACTAGCGCAGACATCTGGCAGACTATCAACTATCTGGCGAATAACTCGCCTTCGGCCATGAATGTACCCCGAGTTCTCTGGCCACCGATGCACAGTATATCGAGACCTCTTAGAAATCTCGCCAGATTAAGACCCCCACATAGAGACGGTACCGCTATAGGTAGCTGTGTCGCCGATCTGCTGTCTAGTTGGGTTGAGTTATTGGAATGTCAACAGAGCTTCATTATTCAAGAGTTCGAATTTTAGAGATTCCGCGGTTATTATGTTGGGCTATCGCCTTGTAAATTATCAATGACTTTTCTGTTTGCTCTGTCTTTCTCTCTGTCTGTGTCTCTCTCTCCCCCTATTTCTCTCTTTTTTTCCCTCTCTCTGTCTCTCCCCTTTCCTCTCTCTTTGGCCTCTCTCTGTACCTCTCTTTGTCTCTGAAGCGTGTTACAAATAAAAAGACCCTGATAAAATTGAGAATCAATGCCGGTGGAGATCTGATTCCAGCCCTTGGCCCAGTAACTACCAAGTGTTTTGGGTGATTACTGCTTTTGAGTCCTTTTGCATGTTGAACAACAAGGTGAGCGAGTCTCTTCCTCATGCCTCATACAAAGTAAACAAAGGGAATCAAAAGAGCCAAAAGTCCAAGAGCAAGCTTCTCTCTTCTTTGATGCGTCTTCTCACAGCGATCGACGTATCAGCAGCTAGTGGCGTGGCTTCGTGCCCAGTCACCCTTCACTAACGCTAGGACCAAGCTTCAGAGGTTGAGTCGCAGGTTAGGTGGGTCCAAGAAGGACTGAGACCCTTAAGCTCTTTAGCTGGATATCTGTGTAGAACTACTCAAAACCGGCTGGCAGAGCGTTAGTTGTCCGAGAGGCAGGTTAGGATATCGTCGTTCAAGTTAGGCTAGAGGCGAAGTGAGGAGCTATGTCCCTCTAAGAAAAGATACACGACGCATAGCGATCTCACAATGAGGTCTCCGAGGCCCTCAAGGCTACGGCAGGCTATGCAGAACAGCGCTGGCCACTCGCTCCAACGTGTTCTTGTCTACTGCCTCGCGAGTCTCTTTCTCCTCATCATAGCCTACAACTTACTTGGGACCACCACACCCCTCCTGAATAGCACGTTGCGGATAGAAAAGACAGGTCTTACTCCCTGAATGGCTTTCTCAATCGTGAAGAACTTTCGCTCGTTTCTCACTCTGATGTCCTTACCAGGTCTTCCCTGTTACTCGTCCAATCTTGGCCACTCCATTCTCCTTGGCGGCTTTCCCATCCTTGTCTTTCTCTTGTGCTTGGGTTCCCCCTCCGCTAAATTTTCTCTCTTCTTCTCATGTCTCTTGGCTGTCACCTTGGGGTTTACCTCTTTGTGATGCGCCTCCACCTGCTTTTATGTTGATAACTCACATGTTACCTTTCGTCAAGCCCTGAACGGAGACTATGAACATCTGAAAACTCTAAAGGACCTTGATAGTCTAGAGAACCCTAACGAAGTAAGCCCCCGTCGATAGTCTCCTTGTTTCCACCTGCACTTAGCGCGCTACACCCTAGTGCTGCTGTTTCAATGTTGTGCCTCTCATATAAGCGAGCCGGTAGGCGGCCTAACATGGCTGTTGCAGGAGAATCATAGCATGAGGAGAAGAGAAGAAATGCTGAAAAAGCTGGCAGGCACGTACCAGATGCAGCCTTTGCGGAAGTATGTCTGGCTTGATGTAGAGATTGACAGTGTGACAGTAGGAACATTAGCCATCGAGGTATGTAACACTATATCGGTTCCCGATTTTGTCGTTGAACTCATTGGCGATAGCTAGACCTCTTCATTTTTCATATTACCTCCGCGTTCTACTTGTTGGTCCATTTCGTTCTTGTCCTTCTATCAATATCACTACTTGCTTGCTGCCGATGGCATATCTTTCTTCGCCCTGCCTTGGTGCTCCACGCTTACGACACTTCCATCTCTCTGCGCTTTGTTGAAGCTGTTTATGGATGTTGCTCCCAAAACCGCTGAGAACTTCCGAGCACTAGTGACAGGGGATGTGGACGAGTCCCTTCACTATAAAGATAACGTTTGCCATAGGATTATACCAGGCTTTGTTGTGCAGTGCGGAGACATCACCGCGGGAGGTCAGGAGCATCTCTTCTACATCTCTTCTCAGATCAAGCTATAGACCTCCTCCTGACACTACTTCTCCCTTTGCTACGCCGCACTATAGACGGAACGGGTGGTATGAGTATCTATGGAAGAAATTTCGGTAAGACACAGTTCTTTGGCCCAACAATTCATGGGCCGCCGTTCCCCCATGCGCTGCCCTCCCTTCTTATCTCTCAGAGACTATCCAATGTTTGAAGGCCATCCATAATCATTTTGTCACTTTCAGGTCTGTCTTAACCGGTCCGCCCGCTCTTCCTTGCTTTCTCTTGTTCCCGTATACAATTTCTTCCCATTGTTGTCTCTTTGATTAGAGAGTTGAGTGCCGCAACTCCATCTCACACTTTACTATTCTTTAGAGGATGAGCCTTCCGCGCTTGGCCTTCGTCACACGAAGTATGCCCTTTCAATGGCAAACGCAGGAAAGGACACAAATGGAAGCCAGTTCTTTATTGTGGTCGTCGACTCTCTCCCTCATCTCGATGGAAAGCACGCCGTATTTGGCAAAGTGATAGCGGGGACCGAGGTCGTCGATATGATGGAGAACTCGAAAGGATCTGTCGTGAAGCTAGGAGCTGGAGGTAACCTGTAAAGCTTACCAAACGAGGCGACTGGACTAGTAAAAAGATTGTAGGGCATTCTTTCATCTGAAGAGACTGGATTGCCCACAATGGGTTCCTGTGGCTGCCCTTTTATGGCACAGCTCATGTCGTTACGTCTGTCTCAAGTTCTTCTGCTGGTGATCGAACTTTCCTAGAGACTCCTCACACCTGTCGTGAGAGGAGGGCTCTAAAATTTCCTTGTTAATAGAGCCTTGAGCATGGGCAGATGCAGGTCTGACACCTTTTTGTGGCTAAAGAGCCGCTTCATAGCTGTCTGCATCTGCGCAGTAGAGACGAGGTGCGGGCAGAGGGGAAGCGTAGGTACCCAGATAGGGAGGGTTAACGGAAGGCAGAGAGCAACAGTGAAAAGGAGGGGTTAAATCGTACGCAGCAAAGGACATGAATAGAGCCATTTCGTAAGGGAGCTCGCAGTCCAAGAGAAGCTACGCACTGGGCGTATAAGGTCCGAGAGTGCTGCATAGTAGCAAAGCAGTCAAATCTGTCTTCCTCGCTTTTCTCTTTCTTACGTCATTGTCCAGCCAGAAGTCAGCTTCAGTCAACCGCCGTTTCTGGATCACGCGAGACTGCTCCATATGCTCCAAGTGGTGCAGGGCGTTAGTTAGGTCTACACAGAATCAGAGCTTAGCCACACCAAAGAAGAGTTATTGCTTAAGACGGCAATCTGATAGCCATCCTAGGCTTGACCCCAGATTGACCGCCTACAAATTGACAAAGCATCATCTTTGCTATCATTTCAATCATGACAGCACAGAAAGGAAGAGTCCACCTTGAGGCCCAGCTCACCATCATCCACTTGTCCCTGCAAGCCTTTATCTATGAGTCCTTGGTAATGGGCTTTCACTCCTCCCGCTTTAAACCGGAGCCAGGCGCTCAGAACGCTGCTGCAGAAGGGGCTGTAGGACGAACGTAAAGCCGTGATGGATGCCAGCTGCAGCTCATTAGGCTGAGATCTGCAAGTGAAGACAGATCTACTTAATATTCTCCCCCTAGGTCATCGCATTTGAAAAGCACAACGAAACTAGAGATCGCTTCAATGCCGTACGAGTCTAACCAGTGTCTCTCCAAACCAAGTCCAACATCTGTGGAGAAGGGACTTCCAGTGATGGAGAAGGAGCTTCCACTGATGACATAGGGGCGCCACACTACCTTATCAACAAGCGGGAGACCCCTGAGAGAGCTTCCGAGTGC